>VUJU01001737.1:0-49649 GCA_009835225.1 Aphis craccivora
CTATAAATTATAATTTGTGTACCAATCACTGTTATGCAAACATATTATAATTCATTTAAATTACTTGTAAAGATTTGCTTTAATAATTTCTTGTATGTAGTTAATTGTACTTATATATTCTATGCTCTCTGAAAATAAAATTAACAAATCTCGTTTTCATTCAGTTTGTTTAATATAGCATTTCTAACACCACGCAAATTACGACTTGTCATTCTATAAATCTATTAGTTATAATTACAAACACGTATTTATAAAGATGCTTGCTGTTTGTCTTATTTAAATTTTGATAATTACATACAATTAAAAATGTGTCAAGCATATCTACACTATGAATTATTATAACATTTCTCAGTTTATTCATTTATTGTGGTATAGTTTTAAAAATGTGTCAAGAATATCTACACTATGGATTATTACAATATTTCTCAGTTTATTCAGTTTATGGTGGTTTAGTTTTAAACACTTCTGGACAAATGTTAATAATTTTAGAGTGTAATATTTAAAAATGTTCGTGTTATTATTGTCTAATAACTCTAAGTATATATTTTTTTACTTTTGAACTATTTATTGTAATCATTGAACGTTTAATGATGGGAAAATAAAAATATTCTAGTGATAATAATATCATAACTAGGTATATAATACCTACACGTGTTTATATTATTTATTTTTGTTTTTTAAACGGGATGAACCCAAAAACAATATTTTTTTTTGTTATTACATATAGACTTAAACGTATATAAATTAAATAAAAATAAAAATAAATAAATCCCAAAAACAAAAACGTTTGGTAGGTATTTAAATTATTTAAGTATTATTGTTAAAATTACGAGATAAAATGTCTTGAGTTTGAAAATGGACAAATTAAAATATTTAGTATTATTGAATTATTGTGTTATGTTTTGTAGATACTACTGTGTCTGTGAATTTATAACTATTGACACAGTTAGATAACTAATAGGTATATTTTGTTTTGATTATGCATTATGACCTATTAGTACATTATGGCACCAAAGATAAATAATAATATATAACAGCTATGAACTATGAACAAATTTATATTTAATACACCTATAGGTACACATAACTTACCATGACTTGACAACATTCAAAATTATTTATCGCACATTAATCATGACTTCTATTTTCAAAATGTTAACACTTACATATTTCCAGTTATATTATTTGACTAATTAAAGTAAATAATTACAATTTCTATGATGTACATTTGATCAATAACCCAAGATAATTTTACATGAATCATGGTGACATAATTCATGCTTATACTCATAAATGTATTTATTTGGATAGAAATATCTACTATTTATATTATAATGTAAGTAAATTAATAAATAGTATGACGGAACACTTTCATTTGATTTACTGGTATATTTAAAAGTATCACGTGAGAGTTATTTTGATGATAATTTAAAGTTTTTTTATTCTATATCGATAAATAATTTATAATAATATTTAATAATATTTTTAATAATTATTAATTAAACAATTTGTTTTTGTTATACGTACATATTGGTAGTTTCACAATAAATAAATTATTATTGCATGTAACTATGTAAGATAAACAAAGAAAAACGTCAATGTATTATACATTATATTATTATACATCATAATAATATATATCTACATGACGTATTTGAAACATACAATTTACGATTACCTATGAACCTACTATTATTTTATTAGTTAAAAAAATTCCATATTAGGTAAAATTATGTAAATTTTTTTTTGGAATGTTTGGCAAAACAAATGAGATTATAATACCTATAACACAATATACTTTTAGTCGATTTCACGTAGTCATCAATATTCAACAAAATTACAGTACTTAATATAATTATATACCTCTAAAATTTCATTAAATGTAAATTCCTTATAATTGTATATAATTATAAAACTTATAGTTCCTTATTAATACATTAACACAGAAAATGAATATTAAAAACGTTCAAAAAAATGTTAAACTTTTTGTTTATTATTTTAATTTAATAGTACTTAAATGCATATTGTGATTTGAAATTTTTAGTGTTTTATAAGGATACTTATTTTATAATTTTTATAAAGAAAAACCAAAATAGTAAAATGCATTATAATATTATGCATATAGGACATAGGTAATATTATTATGATTAATTTTTTTAATTTACCAACTTCTAATGTTGTGCATAGGTTTAATTGGAGCAGTTGGCGTTTTTATGTTTTGTAGTATCTACATTAGAAATACAATGTATTACAATATATTGTATACAATGTTTGTATACAATTGTTAATTTATATTAAATTAGGTTAATTTGTGAGTTGAGGGTTTATAAACAATTTTACGTATTAGGTTAATGTGCATTAATTATTTAGTATTATTCATGGAATTGGTAATTTTTTAGGTATTAACAATATCTAGTACATAAACATAATAACTGAACAATGATATGATACATAAAATATTTTCAATGTGAATGAAACAAGTTTAATAAATTATAACGAATAATAATTATATACTACCTACTTAAAAACACCTTTTAGGGATTTTCAGGAATTTGTATCTCTAATGGGTCACGATAGTTATAATAATGATAACGATGGTAATATATACATAAAAAACTTATTCATGGACTATTGTCTTTTCCGAACTAAACCGATAAAAAATGGTCATTGGCAGAGGATTATACGACGTAGCGTGTATTATATACGTACAACAACCCGTTAAAACTCATCTATATATACATACACGACGTGAGATATTATTGTACTAGAGTCAGTTTAGCCGAGACAATGAATAAATTGCATGTGCACTGGTTGCATATTATTATTATTATGCAGACGTTGGAGGTATTTTATTCTTCTGTAATATATCCACTGGATGAATCTGCCCACCGTCTCCGCCGCCGCAGCGAACGCGACTGCGTGGTAGACGTGAGCGAGAAGAAGAAAGAACAGAATAACAGAGAAAGACCACCCGTGACTAAAATAATATAGGTACATAATATATATATATAAATGTATTATTATTTAGGTTTTTATTATTTTAGTCATCGCTTTACCAAGTACCGTTTATGTACACATTCTCGTCGTCGTCTCTTGAGAATATTTACGCGTGGCAGTGTTACGCGCATGTTACAGATATACATAATTTACCTAACGTGATTTTACGGCCTTTTCACTTAATACGACTTGATTATTCACATTATGTATAAATAGGTATGCATTTTGGTGAAAACAGAGTATACAGATACGTATAATTTTAGAAAGAGCTTAAAGTTGTGAAAATCAACATACAAACTACTATGTGATTTTGATCGTTATAAAATTACATCACATAATATATCTATAATTATATTATATAGGTACATGTATTTATATAAAATAATAAAATATAAAGAATAAAAATAGTGCACTCAAGTTTAAGAATTTTTTTTTTTTTTTTGGTAGTTTATAGTAATTTATTTGTTCATCAAAACAAAATATTACTGTTGTCATCTCAATATTAATTTATTATTTTATTCAAAACTAAATGTAATCTTTTAGGCAATTAAATACATTTTCTTTGTAATACAGTAGAAGTAGACAATTATTTTAAGTTATATTTGAGCGTTCCAGCGCTTGTTTTGGAATAGATGTTGAAGAAGACAAAGGGTTTCAGTGGTAGCTAAGTTTTCTTTCTTCTCCCCCACTTTAAGCTATGCTTTTTTACTGTCCTCCCACTATTAAAAACTGCATATACGTTTGTGAGCTTGTTATTTATGACTATTATATTATAATCACCTTAACTATAATATACCTATGGCACACGTAATCCAAACCGGATCTACAATCAATGATCAGATCTGCGGCAAAAAACGATTTGGTCATGAAAAATAAAACAAACGATGTACAAGAATTAGTGGCATTCTATATCATTATATTGTGAGTATGTGTTTAATCTGACGTTTTGTACGCAATATGGTTCAATGGCCATCTTCATAGTTGCGTTCACTAATGTGGTTGCAGGCGTTAATAAAGTGTATTACCAAACAGCTCGATTGAACAAACAAAACTTGAAACTGAGGATAACTCTTGTTAGTCACAATTCTTCATTCCCGCGCGGTGCCTGTAAAAATTAAATAAGTAATAACATAGAACAAAAAGTCTTTTAAAAGTGATCTAGATTAATATTAATTAAAAAAAACCAATTGTCAAAAAACCACGAAAAGAACATCTTTTTCATAGTTTGTAATATAATGTTCATAAACTGTGGTGGTTTATGATTTTATTGTCTTTTGTTATGATATATGGAAGTTAATTAAATTATTTTAAACACATGAATAACTGATAAAATTATGATAATTTAAATAGTTAATTAAGATAATATTAATAAATACATACGTTTAAATGACTATCAATTTGTAACTACCCAATCGAAGTATGTACCAATTACATTTATGGTCGAGTGGTTTTCTGATGTAATAGTGAAACTTGTTAAATTCATTAATTTACCTGAAGACAGAAATAAAGATTTTACAGAAAAAATATATATAAATAATATAACTATATTATTTTAATACTGTATGATTATTTTGTATAAGTTAGTTGAATAATATAATATTACATTTTACAGATATAAAAAATTAATCAATTAATACATATTATAGTTTTTGCTTGAATAGTATAAGTATATGTTATTTAAATATCTATTGATACTCAATGCTTTGAATAAGTTTTAAATGCATTTTAACTTCTGTCCGTGCTGAATAGATAAGTAAAAAAAAACTAACTTATTACTTTTTGCTAATCTGTACTATTTGAAATATATAATAATATAAGAGCATAGTGAGAAAATGTAGAATATAGTTGAAAAAAATGCTTAAGGTTTAGTATTATAGTTTAATGCAATGTATTAGTTGATAACATTATTTATGGACAATCGTATTAGTATAAGAAAATAGTTGTTCTGTGTAATAATCACAGAATAAATTTTACCTATAAGTGATTAAGGTACATTAAACATTTAAATTCAAGGTTTGAATAAGGATTTGTATTTTTTAAATGAAAATATATTATAATATTCTATGGTAAAATTATCATTAATGGTAATGTAATAGCCACGGGAAACAAATGTACCAATAAATATTATTTACATTTTTTTTTTTTTCATTGCGTTAATAACTTGTTGAATATTAAAATAATACTCAGTTAGTATTAGGAACTTAAGTATGATCATTATAGTTGATTATATAAGTATAAAATAATACAAAATATTTTTTAGTTATAAAATTAACTATTTATTTTTGTAATTCAACACACGGATTTGATTCTAATCTTTTTTCATTAAATTCGTAATATTAATCAAGATTACAGAAACTAAAATGATGAATTTCAAATAAATTATTAACTTAATTATAATTGGCAAGAAAATTATATAGTTGTATCGTGTTTTTATGAAATATTAGTAATTTAAATTCAATAAAATAATGATTACGGATAATAAATATAAGTTGTGTGAATTTTATTTTCTTACATTTTTTTCAATGACAAAATAATTTATTCAATTGTTACAAATTAGTTGTTAAATTGTGATAGCATTATTTATTTATATTTTGATAATAAGAAACTAAAGCACGTATATAATAATATGTGTAACGAGTGTAGTCATTGGACATTGCCCAGTTTTGAAGAATTGCTTCTTATTGTTTCGTTCATCATTTTTGTTATCTACTGGTAGCGTGTATGCGATTTTTATGATTATAACGCCCACACTATTTTTTTCCGACGAAATTAGTAAAACTGTTTAATTAAAAACTCACCAACATATTATAGTTTTTAATTTTACTGGATAGGCAAGCAGTGGTACGTGAATACAATAAAAAATATCGCTTACCTATAAGCGGTAATATAAATTGTTCACACATGGACAAAAAAAGAAAAATCATATATTATTTTATTCACTATTGTACTGTAATAGTACCAAATCATATAGGTAGGTATAATATTAAGTTTCTACCGCGCGTCACCTTCTGATAACAAATTTTGCGTCTGGCAAACTTTTTATTATTTGCATTGCATATTACTATTGCAGTAAGCGATGTAACATTACGCATATTTAGATATACCTGTGTGTAATAATTTAACTTTATTTTCTATATCAACGTTGAGGTGGTTCTTATGAGGATAGGCATCCATATTCAAAATACTACATACTGAATACTTATTTATTTATAAAATGAATTATAACATTATTGTGCAAACACAATTACATTAAATTTCATTAAACAAAATGAAAATTTAATATATATAAAAATATAAAAAAAATAACACAAATAAATCTCAAAAATACACTCAGCTATTATTTTTACAGTAAATCAATTTTAGGCTGTGCAAATGCAGTCGCCTATGCATAATATAATAAATTATATTATTATATCGTCAAAGCACAGATTAATAATAACCATAGTTATAAGCAAGCAACCCGTATAATTACCCAGCATTAATACCTGTGACACTTCTTCTTTACGCGTTGGACTTAAACGTCTACTATATAAATGAGACACGCGGATCAAACCTGTCATTAACAGCATATTATTATTTTATCTTGTGGTCGGTTATGTTACTGTATAAAAAAAGAACGTTCTTGAAGTTAGCACATCCACTTTAAGCTATGAACTTCGTATATGTACCAGTATTTTACAGTTGATTTATGACAATTTTAAAATCAAATTTCTAAATTTGCTACTCCATTAATTCTCAGGTAAAATTCAATTTTCTTCTCAGGCAACACACTCGTGCAACAAAAGTAGGTACATTAAATTACCAATTTCAATTCAGTTCTGGGTTTGAAAATGTTTACAAATTAGGAGTGTCTATTTTTTATTCAGAATTTTTCTCAATACCTGTACTTAATGGTTTTGTTACGAGAAAAAAAACTTATGTCATAAAACTGGTCCTATAAAAATTCTGAAAAACAATGTTTAAAATAAAATAGCAACAGATTTAAATCTTCGTTGTTTAAATTAATATTTACGTAAGGATGTATTTCAAACTGGGTGTTTTATGTTTGATATTCAATTACCGAAATATATTAAATGATGTCTACAATGAGTGTAAAGTCATTCTTATATACAAGCATCTCGTTTTCCCTACTTTTCGTTATATTGCTATGTGTAATTCAGTATTATACATTTTTTTTAATTCGAGCGCAACAACCTACCACATTTAAAAAAAACTTACGAGAAACAACAAAATTAAAAGTTATCTATATGTGAATAAATATTTACTTACCTAAGTAGCTAGCCTTAGATTAATTTATTCGTTTTTACCATTTTATTAAGGATTTTCGGAAATCATCGGAACATTGTAAATGTTTACAGTTTTAAATAAATGTTTTAACTAAAACAAAAAGAGACACATGAATAAACTAAAGTTTAAATATTTATAATTGTTTTATGAAATTTAAAGCAATATAAGCATACAAATTTGAAATGTCTTGCCGGTTTTATATTATTAATTGTGACCGATTTATAAGTGCCAAGTTGAATTATAAAAGGAAGATAGATTTAAGTAGATTACATTTTTTTTTTTAAATACAGTTTTATTTCATTTATAACTTGACAGAGTTTCTTCGTAATTTTTGTAACTACAATATGATCACGATTGTCGTGGCAAATTCTATAATCAACAGTACGACAGAATATAAAACGTAAAATAAATCATTGTATATTTCATTTTTATATATATTATTATTACTATATTCTTTTTGTACCTCTAGTTCTAGATTTGATGATACAATTTATTTATTAATGGTTTGAAAGTTTTAGTATTTTTATTATGTAATACATAAGCGTGACTTTTTATAATTTTATTACAATATTTTTTTTTTATATTTTTTTTTCTGTGCACATTCTTCTGTTATTCTTTAATAATGATTTTCATAAACTTATGATTTTTAAAGTTTTTAAGGACATATAACAATTTTTATAGCATATTCCTAAATATTTAGACTTTTTATAATATTAATTTCTGAATGGCCTGTGAAGTATAGTGATATAAACTTATTTTTTAAAATAAAAACCAACCTTTTTCTGTAAATTATTAAACACATCGTTTAATTTTTTTAATGTTGTTTTGCGTGAATCGAATTTGAATAAATAGTTTTTAAGCTATTACATTTTTGTTGGTATCTTCTATGGTTATAATAATTCTTAATTTCGTTTCTATCACAAAGTATAAAATATATGTAAAAATATAATATTATAATAATATTTGTATAATATAATATTCAATCTTCAATCTCCTCAGTCTATAGTACTTTGTATACATATATGTTTAAAATATACAACACAAAGTATTAATATTAGTTAATAGTTATTATAATTATTAAATCATCACAGGTTGACAATTATGAACATTTAATAATTTCTTATAAAATACATCCTTTGATGTTATACAGTTATAGTATTTTTTACTTTCATAATAATATTTAAAACTGTATACTTCTATTACCATTTATCCATTTTAATATTATTCTATTGAACATAAAAATATATTAATTTATTATATAGCAAATTCAATATAAAAATAACTTTATATTTATATAAATCAGTATATAATATTATATTGGTAGTAAATGTGTATTATTGTCTACTATTAAACATTATTTTATTCATACACTGAGTATAAATGTTGAATCTTGAGTGTATACTGTATAAACGTAAAAAATTAACCACGTTAAGAAAAATACATTAAATTAAAATTTTCAAAAAAAGTGGAAATTTAACTGAAAATTTCAACGAAAAAAAAATTACTATAATATAATTTTATAGTAATCTATACTCAGTTTAATTTGTGTAATTATTTTAATACGATTAGTTAGTAGTAAAAAAAATTATATTTCAACAACTTGCCTTATTCTAGTAATAACTATAAATTGTTACTATACTTTCTTTTAAATAAATTTTTTGCTCATATACATTTCCTAAGTAACTATTTATTTCCATGTTATATCCACCTACTATAAATATTTATTATTGAAATAAAATATAAACCATTAAGTGAATATTTTAACTAAAATAATTATTAAATATTTGATACTAGAAGTGATGCGCAGATAGTAATATGAAAATACTAATAAACAATTAAAAAATAAATAGAAACATTATACCAGCTAACCAGCTAACCAGCTAACCAGCTACGGAATGAACAATTTTAACTAAAAGTCATAACTTTATAATTACTATTCAATATTTATAAATACAATATTAACTTGAGACCATAATAATTATGTATACTTATTTGTTTTCAATTTACTAATGTCGTGATTAGAATCAGGAAAATACATTTAATCGTTTTTTAAATCTACATATTCTATGAAATAAAATAAAAATAATTTAGTATGATAAAACTTTATTCAATTTATAAAATAAATTATGATTGATTATATTATATTATATAGGTACCTATGTGTAATTAATAATTATTGTGTTTTTAAATATTTATATATGAAATAATATGATGTCAGCTGAGAGGCAAAATATATTTAATTACATACACTATACCACATTAACATTCAAATTAATCATACGTAAAAAACTGATTTTCAATATTATTTAATGATAAATATTTTTTTAATAATAATATGATGGTTTCTATAATATCAAATTTACAGAATTGTACGAGTATAAGAATTGTAGATGATAGCTAATTGTTTCAATTATTAAAATTCTTTATTATTATAAGACTCTTCAAAAACTTACATTGATGTGATTAAGAAGTTGTAGTTGTACTTATTTTTTACTGAAGCTATGTTTATATAAAATAGATAATTGTATGAAAGCATGAAAATTTGTATTAGGTCATTATAGTTATTAGTTAAAAATATTAGAAATAGGTATTAGGTATATTATTATTATGAAAACAACAACTTTTAAGACAATGGTTAGGTTAGATAACCACAATTACAATTAGTAAATAGTAGGTAGGTACCAACTATACGCACTTTCTTATAAAAGGTTTAACATAATAATTTACATTAATCTAAATAGTTTATATCTATAAATAAACTGTAAAAGTTAAAACCGTAGTAGTATAATAGCAGTAATGTAAATATTTATATAAAGCATTCATTAATTGTATTATGTCAGATTATTATTATTATAATATCTAGGTATAAATTAAAAGTTATGTAACGATTAAATGACGGAAAAATATAATAAACATATTTTAAAAATGTAATGAATGTATGTTTTATAGGCCATTTCATTTATATAATACTCTGGCTTGTATTGTCAGCATGTCTGATTTTGTAAAATGATGACACATATGCAGTTAGGTAGGGACAGTAATTTTAACTCATTATTATCACTCATATTCTAAAATGCAAACAATTACTAGTTACTTGTGGTTAGCCGTTAGCAGCCATATAAACAAAATAAAACCATTTCGACAATCACAAATAATTTTACAGGAGAAACATTCACATCTTTTAGTAGATTTTGATCATTTTTTTGTTTTTGTTTTTTTTTTTTTTTTTTGAAAGAGAAAAATGTTGATCATTATGCACTCCGATTTTTAAATTAACTTTAAATAACATAAAAAAAAAAAAATAATAATAAATTTAAAATTATTGATACTAAAGAATAATTTGTTATATATAGAATTATAGAGGTTTATACATTTTGAAAATAGAGTTTTTTTTTTAATAAAATAATTGAAAGTACCTACTTGTATAAATTATTATGATTCTAATACTGTTGTAAAGTAATAGTTTGCACAAATTCCTATTTTTATTTAAGGAATTTAAATGCAATTTATATTAAATATAATACAATTAGAATAGTTTAAAAATATAGTTTTATAATTAAATTATACACTAAAAATTCTTTTGGCAAGAGTTCATAGATAATGATAATATACTGTCTTTACTGTTTATAGTAAAATTGTAGTAAAATTAAATATATTGTATTAATTTAACTTAAGGATTTTTAATTAGGGTTTAGACACTCTTAATAAAAGTCTTACTTTTTTAATATGAACAATTAATTAATAATTACTGTATATCTACAATTTACTAAAGAATCTAATAAAAAAAAAAACTAACTGCTACTTTTAAAAATATAAAATATGTACCTACCTATTGCATTTAGTTTGTTTTAACACTTAATCTATCAGCTTTAAATTTAAATTTAAAGTATTGGCCACCATACAAAAATAATAATAATTTTCTCTATTATTAAAAGAAAAAGTGTACTTATGCTTTTGAAGTTTTTGATTTAATAACGAACTTGAACGTTGCGAGAAAGAGTTTAAAGTGGTCTGGTTCACTTATAAAACGTACCTTTAAAATATTGCCTGTTGATAAAAAAAAAAAAAACATTTTAGGCAAATAGCCAATAGCTTTTTGAATACGGTCAACGAACAAATAATGGGTGTCTAGTTTACTACATAACGCCTTTGGTTTTTAAACAATGATCCGGTTGTATGGACATACGGTTATCCAAGTTAAAATACAGCTCTATCTGTTAACATCTGCAGACGGAATTTATCATATACACCGTTTTTCGAATAATAATAAAATAATAATATGTTGGGAATTCTTTCGGCGAGTCGTGATAATAATATGTGCAGAAACGAGACAATCGCAAATCCTGTTTCTGTTCTTTTTTCAAATTTCAAAACTAGTTCTTGGGTCTTCCCGACACAGGCCACAGATCCATTTGCATACGTATCTGGATAGTTTATGGCATCGTTTTTTTTCCTTTTCTTTTTTTTTTCCAGGCTATTTGCCAGCTGAGTTTATAATGGTCTCGGCCGTACAACCCGGGTGTGCAATAAAACTATAAAAGACATAGCATATACTATAACTATATTTAATATATACGTGTGTAGTATACTATATAGTCACTGTATATATTCTATAGTATATATATAAAACACGGTAGCCATAACCAAAACTGCTAGTAGAATGAAAAATTAATATCAACAATATTTATGACCATTTCAAGTCGCAAATGTTCGGAAATTCATAAATGTTCCCATCACACACTTGGGATTACGTAAGAATGATTGATTTAATAGTGGAATTTTTTTTTTTTTTTTGTCAAGCAAATTTGATACCATTGGATTGAAAACATAATTTGACTATTTGGAAAATCATCATTGTCGTTTACAATTTGTTTCATTGAAAATCAATAATATTATAATATAATATATATTAAACGAAAAAGTACTTAACACAAATTAGATTGTTAATATTGTCATTCACTTTTCAGTTAAAACACAATACATTTGAGAAAATATACTACCTACTGATAATTTAAATTGCATATGAGAACATTCATAGTATGTCATAAAGAATATAATTTGAAATAATAATATGAGTATCGACTATTATCAAATTATGTTTTGATGTCACATTAATATTAGGCATAATATAAATTATAGCTATATTATACTGACTCATTATTAATGATATACCTATCCTACTGTCCGTTTTGAAATTCATTGAAATCTTTGTTATAGTTTTATGATTTTCATTAATTTTTATAAAAATTTTAATTTATTATATTTTTAATTACACTACTAGAACATAATATTATAATATATGTATTAAACTATTTTTTAACCTATGTTTTTTTTTTTTTTATTGTTCTAAGTAAAACTTTGAATTTTCTAGCCGTTATATTATATGATTTATATCAATAAATTATAATTCATTGTTTACCTAAACTTTTCTATTTACATCTAATATAGTACTTTATACCCACACGACGTATTTGATGTGGTGTTATAAACCTTATAATATTAATATTTAATATTTAATATATATTAATCTTATAAATAAAATTATTGTTGAAATTTGTATACAGAAATATCAATTTTGTGTTAGTAATTATAATAAGTAATGTTATAAGAGTGAATCGACTAAAAATATTAAAGTTAAGGTGAAAATGAAATTTGTGTTTTTTGCAAGGTATAATTTAAAATATTTTAATCAAGTTTCTATTTTAAGCCTTAAATTATAATATTTTATTTACTTATAAGTCACAATTTGCTAAAAAAATTAAATATTTAAAAAAACCGACTTTCAAATTCAGATAATATTCTTACTTTTAAGTTTGGTGGATTATTAAAACAAATTTATTAATTGTATTATTCGTAGATGGATTTCTATTGTAAACATTTAGCCGACAACACAAAATTGGTTTTGTTGAAGTCAATTTTTTTACGTTGAACGTAAGATGGATATAAATATAATACATGTGAGTGGATCGTTATTTACCCATTGTAGTGGATAATAACCAGTATTTATAATGTATCATTTAGATGCGTGTAATGTTTGAGACGTTTGAGTAATATAATATATTTGAATATATTATTTAGTTTGATTTAGCAAAATAATTTAATTAATGAATGTATTTTAATATTTCACGTTATCCTTAAATAACATATAAATAAGTAGCAGGGAGTTAAAAAAGTTACTTCTTTTTTGTTAAATTCATATATTTTTTTTTATTAAAATTGACATACAATCAACTAAGTGCAATAACCATTTTACGTTGTAACTCATTGATATTATGTTACCATAATATTACTTAGTTGAACATTTTAGGTATGAAAATACCTGTATTTAACGATTTAAAATTCACAATTAAATCTCTATTGAAAATAATTAATAATAAATTTATAAAATAAAATTTTAATTTTAGCTCAGTAGCTTTTTAAATGATAGATACTAAAGCACCTAACTCCCTATTCTTTAGTCTTTATAATGTATAACGGAGGAGATCATATCTTAGTAGAGTAAATATAATTCAATTAAAGCTTAGTAGTTTTGAGGATTGTTAACTTAAATTATTGAAAAATAACAAAAGAAAATCACTTTCTTTGGTAAAATCATTTTTTTTTAATTTGTATAGCTAGTAAAAGATAAAAAAAAACTGTTTAAAAAGAATCTTAGATCATTCTTTCATCTCTATATATTCATAAGGTCTTTTTAAATGTATTTTATATTTAAATATTTAATAATATACTATAAACTGGAAACAGACTCATTTATTATTATTATTATTATTTTTTGAATCATAGGGCATTTTTGAGAAACTTAATCCCGAATTTTCCAGCAATAAATTCATGTAAATATGACATATCAAATAAATATCAGAGTACCCTAAGTATAAGTAATTGTCCAGAATGAACATTATTTTTTCAACTACCTATACTATTTTATTTGTTTTAGAAAATTTAACATAATATATGTTATACATATATATATATGTATATTTTATTCATTCAAAATTTTATAACTTCCATGCCATGGAAGTTTTAGTTAAGTGGTTCTACTGAGTATTTCTCGCCCTGTAATTTTCAATTATTTTAAACTATTATAAAAATTACTTATTATACAAATGTTAATATTACTCTTTTTAATAATAATAAAAAAATAATAATATTATATTTAATAATGCAATTTAATTATTAATTAATATACCAATATTATAATTCAAAGTAATATTATATGCATTATATGAACACATAAGTACCTAGAACCCACCAATATAATCTAACAATATATTTTGTTTAATCAGTTATGAAGGCATATCTTTTAACAGTATACTTTCATAATCTTATTATTTATAATATGAATATATAGGTATTTTTATTATTTATTTATAGTTTTAAATAGTAATATAACATTAAAAAAAAAATATATTTTGTATATTATTATTAAGTTTTTATTTTTAGTTTTTAGTTTTATTTATTTGACCAAATATATTTTTATACAATATGTAAATTGTTATATATTGCTTTGGAATATAAAACTATACATGTAGTTTGTCAAATACATTAATTTAAAACTTTAGGGGTGGTTTCCGGTAGCAAATCCTTAGAGCATTATAAAGGTCAAAAGAAGTATCTACTAGTTTTCAAAAAAACGAAGAAAAAAAGTGACGGAAAAAGGAAATATATTTTTCTCAAAACTAGTTTTTGACAAGTAATAGTATCGATTTTTTTTATATAATTTTAAATTTGTAACTTCACAACAGATCATTGTAAATTACATTCTGATTATATTATTTATATGAACGTTATATACACGGTTAAATTTCCAAAATATTCTGGATTTTTGAGATATTTATAGAAAACTTAAATTTTCGATTTTTCTGAGTAATTTTTTTTTTTAGGAATGTCAATGAAAAAACTTAAAAATTGAATAAGAGATTTCTTATAAATTGTTCATACCTATTGTTGTTAAAAAAAAATCACAATAAAGTAAATCAAATTTTTTTTAAAAGCGTTTAAAGTTCAAATTTTTACAAAATATGTCAAAATCGTGAAAATTTGTAATTAATTTTGTATTTGAAAATTGATTAACATTTTAGTATTTATATCTAAGGTCAACAAAAAGTTTTCTATAATTTTTCTTTGAAATAGAGAAAACTTGATCGTCTTTTTAGGAAAAAATGTTATGACTTATGAGTGTCTAAATTTTAAATTTTTATTAAATCCAAAATTCACTTTAAAATAACGATTTATTATCTAATAATTTTAGATTTTTGTTAAAGTTACAAATTACTTGTCGTAGTAACTTGATATAATATTATACACTAGTTGTTTAAATTGGCATTTTCTATACATGATTTAATTTTAAGGTATTCAGGTCATTGAAACATAAACCACCTTTTTAACCACCCAATTTAAAATATTATAATATATTTTATATCCTATATTATATCCTAAGCTGACAAATCATCTTCGTTAAGAATCGTTTTTCACATACAATGGTACCTATCATTGCATTAAAAATTTAACTCATTCATTATAGTGACCTACTGTATGTCAAAGGTCCACTCGATACATATTATACATTTATACAGCAGAACGTACCCACTTGACCACCCTTTTTTTAAATGTTGGTTTATAATGATTATAAAAATAAATAATTTTAAAAGCCTTAATAATTTTTACTAATTTGAGTGCCTAACTTAAACCTTGTATGTATATATATATATACATATATTAAATCACACTATGTTTCTAATTGCATTTTCAAAATATTAAACAAAACTATAAAAAAAAGTTTAAAGTATTAATTATATGGTATTGTATACTATATTTGTTACAAAACGATCAAATTTTCACCATTTATCTTGAGATATGAGAGTGTTGGATTTCATGATTGATAATAGAATATTTGTCCAAACATTTTAAATTGTGACTTATTATATTCACCTATTGGATATAACTCAGATAGTGGGGTAGCGTAGTTAATTTAAAACTAATCGTTTTGTTGAATTTTAATCATATGTGTATTAATATTTTTAATATTTTAATGTCAAACTTATGATATAGGTACTAGTAAGTTTGTAACAACCGTAAATTGTCGATTTCAATAATAGTAGGTATTTCATAAGCAAAATGATCATCAATTACACATAATAAAATGTATGAATTGGAATTGTTTCAAAATCACGAATGTAAATATTAGTTGTGTTTCATATTTACATAAAATTATATTAATGATTATTGTCATTTTCTATGATATGTAATAAAAATATTAATAAAATGTTTCGTAATAATTTTATATTTGTCTTATTATTGTACAAGGTTTCTTTATATATTATATGTGATTAACTTATTACATTTATCACATTTATTTATTATTATTAATGTAATTTACCGTTTACATCGACTTATAATATAAACAAAACTATTTTAAATTTAACACGAGAATAAATTAGTTGGCTTTTAATTTAATATTTTGAAATTAGGTAATGGATCTTCAACCATACAAATCAATAGGTATCTATTGAAAGTAGATTACAAATATATATTTGGTATTTTAACTTTAGTAAGTTTATAGTTATGAATAATAAAAAAAAAATTGTCCATACATCAGTGTTTTTTTACGAATTAAATTTTATAAAAAATTTTTATTATCTAAATGTGTGCCAGATAACCTATTATTACCTTATTATGACACTTATATGTACGAATGTAATTTTAGATTAATATAAATGTTAACCTTAATATTCATAAAAAGCAAATTGATGACTATTGATGTACTCGTAAGTCTAATAAACTGCTCGTGAATTTAAAATTTTAATAATAACTAATAAGTATAGAAAAGTTTTGTTTGTATTGCACATTATAACGTGTAATACACGAATAGGTATAAATAATACCTAATAAAAATATAAAAATGAATAAAATTACTTATTAATTAATAACCAATGATAATTTTTGTAAAGATAGTTATGTTATTCAGTAACAGATAATATATTTCATTTTGTCAAGGTCTTAATTTCTATAAATAAAACTTCCTTAGACTTGACGCCTGGCGATGATTACGGTTACTATTATGATACACATTCTGTTTGTATTGACAACACTGTATTTTATATAATCTATTCAAAAATTTTCTTAAGAAACATAAAGCAATAGAACAAAAAAAAAAAAAACTAGACCATGGACCAAGGGATAATTAAAAGGATGATAATGTTATCGTAACAATGGGTTAATAATCTTAAAAGGCTGTTATATACATTTTATAATGTAAAATTCTTAATGTGTAAAACAATATACCATACCTTTGTAGATTGTTTGCTGTACAATAATATAAAAAGAGAGTTAGTGGTAAAACAATATTTAGATACTGACAAAATGATATAGATTTAATGTATATTTATGTAACACTGTTATAACTGTTTTTAACTAAATAAATGAACAGGAGCATACACTGTTGTATACAAATGGATGCCTAAGTATTATTTTGAAAATTAAAATAAATAAAATAATTATTAACTAATAAATTCAATTCAATATGATATTATAATAATAACTAATAGTGGTTAATGGCTATAAAATTATGTTAAAAAATTATATTTTTTTTTATCTATAGTCTATGTATATTGATAAACATCTAAGTATTTACTTCTATAACTATTATACATGTTTATTATGACTATTAAACTAAAGTTTTTATTTTAAAATCAATAGACTGAATGGAGCGTTTTTTACAAGAAAAACATTTTCATAATAGCATGAAAGATAAAAACTTGACAACTATAAATGACTATGACTTTTGAATAGTTTTGATATCCAGTAGAATTAATGTTAAAATCCGGGGAAGTCGGCTATGAGGTCTTTATTTACTTTATAATAGGTGTCAGGAGTAGCTAGTCATTGAGTTGATCACTGTAATGGATGTGTTAAAATTGAACTTATGAATTTAATGATAAATCAATATTTCTCAAAAAAGTTTTTGAAAGGAGACAGCCTATATTTTTAAAGATGTTTTATTCTATATTGATGTTACTACGAGAAGGTAATATATATAAATATATGATGTATATATATATATTTTATAGTATGGTTGAAATAATTTTATTATTTTGAACTTATTAGCTAATCAATACCGACGTATTGTAGAGCGATGTGATAGGTTTGTTGTATAAATAGCTTAAAATTATTCTTAATTCCTTTAAAAATTAATTTCGTATTATGAGTAATAATATATAAATATATGTAGCAGTAAAAAGCTTTATGACCCTACAAATAATAAATGTTGAATTATCTAAAAATAACTAAAAACGTAATTTTTCGTTTAATAACTGATTTCTTTGAAATTAACTGAAAATAACTATACACGTAAATTTTTGAGATATTTAAGTGATTTGTAAAAACAACTTACGAAAAACCTTACTTTATATTTCTAGCTCTGAGCTATTCCAATTGAAATTTTCAACATCAATGTAAATTTCAAATTTCAAATTGTATTTTTTTAATGTCAAACGTGTGTGTCAAAAACAAATCTGAGCGAAGGCACATTATATAAGATATCTTACAACCTAATAGTTTGAAAATTTAATAAATATATTATATTATAGCGATATATATTTCATCTAAATTTAAAATTTAATCAATACATTTGAGAGAAGTTTTATAGTTCAAAGTATTTTTTCTTACAAACAAATATTGAATTGTACATACAAATTTAAAATGTCGAATAAACATTTTAAAATTTAAAAAATATAGAAAATATTAAATATAATATGTAAATTGCTCATAGTTCAATTATTTTTAAAACTATGAAATACTTAGTAAATCCTATTTTAGAATTTGGTAAAAATTTCATGTCTTTATTATTATTCATTTAAAAAAAAAAAAATTTATTTATTTTAAAAATTAGTTTTGTGTAAAAATTTCCGTTTTTCCTAGTTCTTTTTTCAATTTTCCAATAACTGTAAAATATAAAACATTTTGTATTTTAAAACAACTCAATCAAATTTGCTACTTATGATTATCTTTACAAATTTGAAGATTTATACTTTTGTTTTTCTTCAAAACCTGACGACAGACACAAAAACACTTTATGTCTTCATCATTGTAAAACCAATTATTATTATTAATATAATATTTTCTAAATCTAAAATTGTAATAATTTGTTATTCAGTATCTGTATTGAATAATAATAATAATAATTGCATTTTAAAATAATTTAACAAAATATTTGTACCTACGTAATATTTTAATGTTTTTAGAACATAAAACATAATGTTTAAATTATATGTTAGGTATATGTTTAGAAGGCACCTATTAAAATAATTTATTTATAAATAAATAATTAGGTATTATTTAATAACCTGCTATTATAAATTTTAATGGTTATATATTATTTTTATTAATGTATTAATGCAGCGTGCAGTGTGACAGAAACGGGAAAGTGTTACATGTATACTATTTTCATCTTATTTTCTACAATAAAAATACTACTTTAATGTATAAATAGTTAAGCAATAATTTGTGTTTCATACTCATCCTTAATTAAACTATTAATTTATAGTGTTTACCATGTATTAATATTGCATTCCACGAAAGAGGTAAAGACTATTGATCGTGTTATCGTCAACTTATCAATGGTAGCATCCATTGATAAGTTCAAAGATTAATTTCTCAGTATTGGTTGCTCAAATAAAAATTTATTTAGATAATAATGTAGGAGAGGTAGTAATGGGTTGGCATAAGTCTGACTTAAAGTATGAGTACAGAAAATACCTATAGGTACTACACAAATGTGTAGATATTGTTTCACGATTTTTTAAAAACTAGCATTCTTTTCAAAATTATTTTTGTTATGTCTTTCGTGTAAGGTTATGCATTTTCTAACCATGTACTTAATTGCAGATAAAAGTAAAAAAAAGTCTGATGTAAGAGTATTCCTGTAACCTATTCATAGAATTTTTGAAAAGTAATATAATACAACCAATGTAATATAATTAAAATAAAATATTTGGTATCATATTATACATTATGATATTATGAATTTGCCAAATTTAGAAAATTGTATACTTAATCATGATAAATCACAAAACACAAAATATTAAAAAAAAATATTTTATCATGTTATTAAGGAGAAATTGTGTAGCTAATTATTACAATAAGTATGAATAAAAATACTATTATAAAGTACGATGGTAATATTGATAACTAAGATAAAGAAATCTTAAAAAATGGTTCATATATTATATATATAATAGGTATATTTAGTTTAATAAGATTTTACTATAAATTCTGTAACTAGTAATTTATTGATTCAAAAAATAGTTTTTAATTTATATTGTTATGTCTAAACTTTAAGTATTATCATACTATGAAGTAACATTTGATAATATTTATCACTTAGAAAATAATAGTATTAGAGTTCATTATTTTGATTCTGAATATTTTAAAATACTTAGTATTAAATGTAAGTATGGACTTATCCATAATATAGCTACAATCAACAAGTTGTAAAAATAATTTGTATTTTGTATACCATTGCAATATTTTCCAAAATATTTTTTATTACAATATTATTTACAAACAAAAAGTTTTTACAATAAATAAATAGTAATAATAATAATAATAACAAAAAAAAAAACACCTTTATATTAATAATTGCAATTAATAAATCTTCATGAGAGTTCTTTGTATTTTATGACATATTTTTTATTATTCATATAGTTTGAAACAAGTTGTGTGATAATTAAAATACTTAAATTAAGTTGTTAAAAAATGTTTTCTTAATTTATCAATAATTCATAAGATAATAATATATTTATTTTTGTTTTGATAGAATAAACTAAAACTTAACTAAGCATTTTTTTCCAAGTATTTTCTTTACTAACTACCTATTATAATAATAACTAATAAATAGGAATATCTTAGCTCTTAAGTACAATATGGTATTAAAATAATGACTGTTATGCTTACGATGTCAGTTAGATAATTAATTTTACATAAAAACAACAAAAACAATATTTTATATTGTATAAGTTATGACTAGAATTTATAATTTAATGAAAATATAACTTCAATTATTTATTTTTATAAGGGAACAAAGATGGTAAGAGATTTTTTATTTATTTAAGTCTATAATATGCAAAAATATTATTAAAAAATGCATTTTTTGTTACACCTGTCTTGGAAGTTTAATTTGTAGAAAATAAGCTTTTTACCTAGTGAGTCGAAAAGTCACTGTCAACCCGCATAAACTTTATAAAAATTACTTATTCTAAACCACTTAAAAAAGCATATTATTGTAACAAAGTTGAAAACCGCTTTTAAATGTGTAATTATTAATAAGCTTAAAAATTGTTTTTTTTTTAAAATAACTATTTAATAAGTATATGGCACTGGTCTAATTGATGCCCTCCATTTATATCTTTTATATCATTTTCGATGTTTTAATTATTTATTATAAAATATATATAATGCAGATAAAAAGACACGAACATTTTGAATCTTAGATATACTTGTGAAATTTACATAATAGATACTTTTTAAATAATATTTATGCATTTTAAAATATGTTATTGTTAATAATTTGAGAACGTATATAAAATAGATTGACCATGATATCTAATTCATGGCGAGCTTAAAATATATTTATTAGAATATGTATTTTTGTATAATTGTTTACTTTTTATGATTTATTATAATTTTTTATAAATAGGTACAGTATTATTAATGCAGTGTATAAATGTTATAGTTAATGATTAAAACATCGAAAATACGAGAGATATAAGTAGCGGACGTCAACTAGAATAGCATTAAATATAAATTTCATATAAGTAAATACCTATAATTTGTTATAAATGTTCAACTAAAAGTATTTACATAATACATTTTATAAATACTGTAAATATTTTTTGTTACAAAAATCTAACTTAATAATAAAATAAGATGGATTTTGACTTTTAAGGATATATTTTTTATTTTGGTAAAAATATAATTTATAAGCCAGGAAATAAACTAAGTTATGTTATTTTTCTAGTTTCGTAAACAGCAGTTATCATAATTTTAAATTTTTATATAATTCTAAAATTGAAATTCTGTTAATTGTAACATGTTAAATTATATATTTTATACTATTAGTTTAGTATTAATGTTGTTAGAAAATATGAAAAAAACGCTTAAAAATGAGAAATATACAATTACAAATATATATATAATGTATATATTATGAATGTAGGTCATTGAAAGTAAGATATTATTTAACTTAGGTATCGTAAGCTTTGGATGATACGTTTGTATGTGTTATGATGGAAATGCTAATTCCAAATAACTTATTAAACTACCTATCTATATAAATCAAAATGATTTGGTACATAACTCTAGTATTTACGTTTGTATATATGCGCTTAAGTTTAAAAACTAAAAATTAAAAGCAAATTGATCAATATACGAACGAGTTTAATAACCAAAATTATCTCCTTTTATTTATTTTTTTATTTAAAGTATAGAATATAGAATATTTAAAATTTATTATCTTGCATTTTTTTTTTAATAATATTTTAAATTATACAGTACATTTTACACTTTACAATATTATACAATAATATTAAAAAAAAACTAAAATATACTTGTAAATGGAAGCTTATACCATTTAATGAACATTTATTCCTATTCGTTACAATAATCTAAATAATACTAAATAATTTAAAATATAGAAGAATTCAAAATTTGTTTATTTTAGTATAATTAGGGACAATGTTAAGTGTTGTTAATCACGATATTTGGAAAAATATGTTTTAATAATTTATTTAGAAAAAAGAATTGAATTTTGCACGGTAAATTAAACATTAAATTTATTATTTAAGTTTTGGTTTAATTTATTAATAATTGTGTAATATAATGTAATAAATATAGTACGTCAGTATGATATAAAAATAACTATTATTAAAATTGTTTAAAAATTAAAACTAGAATAAAAGTTTAGTTGTGTATTTCAATTAATTTAATGTTTCAATTTAAACTTTAAATAATTTGCTTCATAATTGCAAAGTTTTTAAAAAGACCGTATGATTTTCAGAAAACTTTCAGTAGGTAATACTAATTTAAATTAGATAACTGAGAAAGTTCACAAATTATTTTGTAATATGACAACTTATTTAAGTAATTTAAATTTCTGTCTTTATATTTTTATAATAGAATACTATTTTTAATTTTAATTTTAGTTAGTAGAATTTATCAATGCAATGTTTAATTTTTAGTGACAATACATTATATACCCATGGAATAAAACAACACTTACTAGGCGCGAAATCAGAATATATTTACAGGAGGAGAGGGATATCGCCCTTTTGGATCCATGACTGACATTTACTATATAATTTTACTTTGGTTTACATACCACAATACGTACATAGGTCCAACTATCAAAAAAAAAAAAAAATGTTTTTTAGAATTTTGATAAGTGAATTGTTATCAAATCAAGTTTCATTAAATATTAGAAAGGTATGCTGTAAGCTTATAATTTTAAATTAATTAAACCAGTATTATTTTGATTCAAATGCAAAGGCTTACATTTACTTTTCTAATGTAGGTCAAAAGTTACAACAGTATTCAAATTACTAGCAATGTATGTAAATTAACCTTCCTCTCGTGTAAAAGCGAATATTTAGTATTTACTACTTAGAACGATGACAAAAACCATACAGGTGGTCACATAAATCGTTGTAAACGTTCCTTTTTTACATCTAAACAATGCTAAAAATGTAATTGCTAAATAGTATATCCATTCAAATTAATCACCAAAGTAATTAGCGTTTCTGTTAATAGATTCGTGTGGCATTTTGACTTGCACAAAGCAGTTCCTTATCGTGCGTTTAATTATTATTCAATTTACACTTCATTAGACAATACATTAAAAAAAAAAAAAAATAAAAGAACATTCTATTATAACAATAATAATTCGTTTATTGTGTGCGTTTTAATTATCTCACATGATAGGGAGAGGGCAATGATATGTTGTCAGGTCGGTACCCTTTTGGTTTTGATTGCGTATTGAATTTATTCGTGAGAATGGACGGCGAGAAAAATAAAGCCCCTTTTATGCGTTTTTGGTCAAGGTTAATTCAATTATTGCAAGGTGATATCATTTTAGGGGATTTTATAACAATAAAATTAAAAACGGTGTTTTATCTTTCATGATTAAAAATATACTTTAACCTTAAAACAAAATAAGAAAACTTTGATACTAATTATCTAAATTGTTTATAATTGCTGTGTTATGACTATTTCTAATAATCAGTTCAAAAAATTGAAACGTCGCACTATAATTTATAGACATTTTTATTTTTTTTATTATTATTATAGGCTTTATGATCTAAAACAATAAAGGTGATTTATCATTATTTTAAATCAGTACAATCAATAATATTAAAAATGTCCTCAACCCTTTAGATATGAACCACCACATTCAAAGTTATATTTACAATATCCAAAGTATCAAATTTAAAATTGAATTATTTTAGGCATTCAGCTGCCATTCCAACACCATAGAAAGAGAACGAGCCGATAAAGCAGCCAAAACTACAATATTATGCACACAATTGTTCCTTTCTCCAACATAATGATTTATAAGTCTAAATTAAAATCACACTTGCATGACACCAGAAATGATCGTCTCGATCTATCTAATTGCACAACAATATAGCTGACCATTTCTTCTATAATTGTTCAAAAAGTTTGAAGTCATTACACTAAACTAAGAATCGGTATAACAATTAATATTTCGCATAATTTTTTAATAGCCATAGACTCATAGAGAACGCACTAGTATGCACTACTCATGAGACTCATACCGATATCAATACCTGTATTTTCACTAAGGCCCGTTTCACATGGACGCGTATCGTACGCGACGTATCATACGCGCGCGTTTACATTGATTAAGTTCATACGTGCCATATCGGTGAGCAAAACGCACGACCCTCGGAATGAACTTAAGTATGAACTTAATCAATGTAGGCTAAAAACGCGCGCGTATGATACGTCGCGTATGATACGCGTCCATGTGAGACGGGCCTAAATGCTGTATATAACAGAGAATATGTTTAAGAATTACTCGCCTCATCACCCAACAAGGACCATTATATTTCTGCCTCATTTGTATTCATAATTGCCACCAATCTACTCGGAAGATAATATAATAATATATCATCAATGTATTATCTAGTATTTTTTAATAATAAAACATCACTACAACTTAGGCATTATACAGATGTAATTAAACTTTATTAATATTACCATTTGATTATGTTTCTGTGGGTTTATTATCATTTTTATTAATAATAATAATAATAATGAAAATAATAGACAAATCTTTGTAAAATGTATACATTAGTTTTTCGGCTCAAAATTCAGAATTAACTTGATTGATTGCTTATGATAAAAATAATTTAATTTACGTTTTAAGTAAACTTCAAAATTTTATTTTTAATAACATTTTATTTTATTTTTTTTTTTGAACCAAAAAACTTTGTTTCGTTAATAAAATATTGGTTTATATCAATATTTTAACAATTTATGTATTTACAATGTATAAATACTTATTTCAAAAAATGTACGCCATAGCTAGTAACAGAGTAGGTAAATTATCAATCAAAATAATCGATAATAAATACATTTTATTTATTGTGATTAAATACAAAATGTTATATAATAGAGAACTTGTTTTTAAATTTAACAATATACGTATGTTTATGTCATAACTGCAACCATAATAATATGCATATTTATGTAATTTTACTATAATTATAAATTTTAATTCAATTTTTTTTTTATAGTCTACTATTTATAAACTACATATTATAATAAATGTAAAATATACTCAAACAAACACATTTATCAGAACAACTTTGAACTTTTATACAATTCACCAAAGATTAATTATTATTATTGTTTATTATTTTTATTATTTTGAGTAATTTCGTGTTTCAATAAAAATAATTATCAATAAAAAAGATTAATATAAAAATTGATTTTATACTATAATATAAGGCCTATGTTTATATTGTATGGCTTAATTTTGAATTTTAATAATATTCAGGTTTACCAGAATAAGTTTGAATAAGATTAGTAATAAAATTAGTTTGTTTTGTAAAGTGATTACAGGATAAGTGACATAAATTACTGAAAATGTAAAGTTTGTTAAATGAAATATTTATTTACAATCCTCATGTTTAATGTCGGATGTAAAAGGCAATCATGTGTAAAATGCGCCTATTGTACCTAATAATTGAGTTAATGTTCCTCATGCTCATCGTTTCATTAACAAACAATAATGAAGACTAAATGTTTGATTTCACATTACAACTATGAAAATTAAATAAACAAAATAATAATTATACTATATTATCTATTGTTTACTATTTAAAACAAATACAATTAATTATCTTACAACATTAATTCCAGCAGATCGAAAAGTATAAAGTTTATACCTATTGAAAAATTAAAAAGCTACTGACGTTATTTGCTATGTATTGTCAATATGAATAATAACATAAAAGTGTGTTTTATATACTTTTATTGTCGACAATACAAATCGTAATGAAGTACATTATAATTCTACTCTGATGATCGATGGACAGTCCCCATCGATCGTAATGTGATATTTATGCATACAATTAATATAAATGTGTGTAGTATAAAATAATATAAATGTTGAATATGCAAAATCTCATTCCTTAAAAAAAATTATAATTAAAAAAAAAAAATAAAAATGTATATATAG
Organism: Aphis craccivora; assembly: GCA_009835225.1. NCBI lineage: Eukaryota > Metazoa > Arthropoda > Insecta > Hemiptera > Aphididae > Aphis > Aphis craccivora. The sequence continues at coordinate 27,041 of VUJU01001737.1, forward strand.
TATTTTGTATATTAATTAATAGCTATATTAGTATTATTTTTATATATAAATGATTTAATTACATTAGTCATAATCACTTGTAGAATATCACTGAGGCGGTTTTCTAGATCTAATTAGTCTGGATGTATAATATAAAATGTGATAATTCAGTGGAAAAAAATGTTATATGCATGCTATTGATATCGATAGATAGTGGCTACACTGTAGAATACGATTTTGACACCAATGTCTTAAAAAATGAGACCCAAAACGAGGTATCAACTAAAGAAAATTAGTCTGAGATCCAGAGATGAATCTCATGACAGTTAATGGAAGTTTTCAAAAAAAAAAAATGTGGCAGTCAAGTTGTTTAGCAAAAATATGATTAAAATAAATTAAGATCTAACGAAATGTAGGATGGGAAATTAACCATAACAATATTACTAGTTAGTAATTTATTTAAAGTTATTTTTAACTTTGTGAGGTTTTTTTCAATAAACATTTTCGGACATATTATATAAAATTATAATATTATGGGGAGATTTTTTCATACCTAACATCGTACTATAATATTCATATGTCATTTATTCAACATTTGATAAATCTTAAATTTTGAAAAATATATATTGACCATTTTGGTCATTATCGTAAAAATATTGACATAATATTTGAATACTTAGGTAACTAAATTTTTCAATTACCTATATCTATATATTTAAATTTTAAATGTAATTCAATTTAACTGTTGTTCAATAGATTTTATAAACCAACGTAAACTTTAAATCATCTATAATATCTACTTATATAATATAAATATTCATATTAAATGTATGATAAATGAAATATTATTTTAATGATTTGGAATAACAAGTTTTTAAAATTTTTGGTAATTTATAGTTTTATCTACTCGCTTAATTACCTATATATTAAACAAAAACAAATCATTTTAATTTTTAAAAGGCTATTATTTAAAATAAACTTAACTGAGAATATATTTTTTTTAATGTTTCAAGCACAAAATGATACCAGCGAATTTTCCGTAAATTAAAATAAAATAAAAAAATTAATAAAGTTAATTAGTAAACATAAATAAATGCATGTTATTTTTAATTTAGTGTTTTCATTCATAGATGATTGATTACCTATACGATCAATGAAGTGTTTTTCTGTAAATGTCAACCTGTTGCATTGTTTATCGTATAACAGCTTTAAATATTAAATAATAATAATAAAATTACGATTTAACGATGGGTATAATAAACTATAAAGTAAAATTAGTATTGTATTTCAATATATAAACAAGTAATAGACTTTACGATTACGCTTCCTGGTTTCTATGCTTATAATTTATGAGATTCAAATGAAATATAATGTAATATTGCGCAACCAAATCTACAAATCGTAATATAGAAATTCATATTTTTATTTAAACAAACTTCAGTAAATATAGCTTAACAACACATGATACATTCTGGCTGCGATTATGTACAGTATACGTGTATAGACGAAAATCGGTTCCTATATTACTGGAAAAGCTAACAACTTAAAATACCTAGGTAACTTAATACTTTAAGAAAAATGTCTTAATTTACTCGAAATAGCATTATTGTAACAATTTTTCTTTGGATAATATTAAAAGACTGTAAGAAACATGTAAGATATAATCAAATTATATTGTAAAATATTAGGTTAATAATAATACAAAAATGTAATAATTAGTCAGAAGTGTGTGGATAACATCATTATGAATAGAGTACAAAATAAAAAATATTGACAAATGATTTGTTATTAAAAGTATCGATGATCATGACTAATTAGATTTAAAATAATTTTTATGACTTATCTAAAAAAAAACACAATTTTCGTTTTTAAATGTAATTAAAATCGAATAATTACTCATACGATTATACAAATAATAAATATAACATTGTTTTTGCATTGTATTCAACAATACAGTTATCGTAGAGAATAAGTTATTATGTGTTATCACAGTATTATGTTTGAAAAAAAAAATTATTACGTTTTAGAACTGTGTAATAAACTTGAATTTCTAATATATATATATTATATATATACATATCTTACAGTTTAAATAGATGGACATATTTAACTCAGTAAATATTGACAATTTATATTTAAATCCTTAATAATTACCTAATTAATTTCATAAGTTTAGTATTTTTTACAGTTATGATAAAGTTACAATTTTGTAAATCGAATGAAAATCTACAGACTATTCATTTTAAATGTATGTATTAGATTTTTTACCTTTCCAATAGTTTTTTTTATTAGTTCATACTCATTTTCAATCCATAAATTGCTATAACACGTTTTGAAAATTTTGATCATCTCAAAATATATTGTAATATCAATATTGTTTTCTATTACTACCGATGAAATGAAATCGCTTAAACTTGAAGTTGGTATTATGCATGATTTGAAAATTTTATATTTTCTTGTAATTTAAAAATGATGTAACATTGGCAATATATCAATAACAGTTTGAATCACGTCCAGTTAACTGAGGAAAGTCAAACGTTATATTAGCATAATGCATACAGTAATAAAAAACGTTGCAATGCCATCATGACGATTACAGTTCAATAGTTTATTGTATATACTTATTATACTACAACTTACAAGTATATTTAGTAAGTATAAATAGACCTGCGACTCTATGGAATATTATTATTGTTTATCATGTAACACAAAGATGTGGCAATTATTATAAAATGTGTTTTATTGGATAAACAAACAGTCGCTAATACACGACCTCCGACTAAACTCGTGTGCAACGATCTTCTTCTATTTTTGTCGCTTGGTATTAGTTAATCATTTAACACATTAGTTTTTTAGTGTTTTTTATACGCTGAAGTTATAACTCACTCGTCTATGCATTCTTAACGCAAAAAATAATCCGGACGTGGATATACTGTTGAAATTGGAACCGGTTTTCCACACAAACATTATCTAATCATTGGAAACAACGGTGCATATAGTGTGTGTGTTATCTTTAAACGATTCGGAAATCGAATCGTGCTCATCTTGAAATATACAATAACAAAATAAAACGCCGAATGGACGTCCTTTGAATGCCATGCACTCGAGGTCGGATCTGATCTGAAACGATTATATATCTCCACTCATGTAGTGTGTATGTATTATGTGATGTGTGTGTGTATGTATTATGTGATGTGTGTGTGTGTGTGTGTTTATTTTATTTATCTGTATAGGCACTGTATGTATTATCATTTTGGAAGCTATTTCAAGGTTACACTATTTAAAAAAGGAAAAAAATTAAAATAATCTAATGAAATAGAAAATATCTAACCACACACCTAGATTACATCATAACTGGTCCAGATGGTCCGCGTGATGATTAAGTTTCGAGAAGATTTCCGATTTTTTACGGCACCGGCGCATGACCTCCCTGTGTTTACACGTAGTCGTCATCTTACACGGTCTCCATATCGTGATTGTTCCCCATCATGCTCCATCTTCTGTACAATGTGTATAAGTGTGGCACTGACACTGTTTCTCATAATAAAGATTGTCGTCCATGGGTACAGTCATACATGGGTCCGTGGCAGAAATGGTCGTGATATATTATAGTTTCTATATATATTATTGTATATAGGAACACTATTTTTACTAAGTCGTGCAAAAAAAATTTCTCAAACTCTCAAAAATTATAGTAATTGACCTGAACTTGATAATCATTTTACGTTACTCTTGAAATATGTTATGCACTTTACAGTCTAAATAATATTTAGACCTATCATATTATGATTTATGAACATAATTTGAGAGTTATCATTGTTTTAATTGTTATTGACATTAGTTCACGTTTTGACTAACATTAATATGGATTTATTGGATTAATTACTAAAAATTTATATGATAATGTCGATGTTCTTTTTGTTTGTTAAATGACACAAGTATTTTTAAGCTTATTTCAAGATGATAGTAAGAGACACTGTAACAAGAATGAATTTATACGATATTTTATACATTCATTCCAACATATCTAGAATGGAACTAAAATAAAGTTTAATAACATTTTAAGACTTGAAGGTATGATAATACATACATATTACATACACATTAAACAAAGATTGTCAACTGCATAATATAGTTTATGTTAAATTATAATTTAATCCGTAAAGTCGAAACTTAATTTTACAAGTACAATTTAATTAGTCGAGTGTCTTGAAAATTATACAGCTAACTTACCTTAAATGACACCGTTAAGATGAAATTTTATTTTATTTTTTAAATATTACTTTGTTTCGTTGATTTAATAACCTAAATAATAATATTAATAACATATTAAATGACATAATATAATATTTTTAAATTTTTATCATTTTTATTTATTCAGATGTGAAAAAAATAATGTTATTTATTTACACTTTTGATGACTAAAAATGTATACTTTATATGTATTGTATAAATACACTGTATTGTCGTGTTTATTCTCAAATAACCGAGAAACAAAAGTATATATTTTTTTTTTATTTAACACACGTTATATTTATTTATTTTTCTTATAACAAACAAAAAGTTTATGGGTTAATAAGATATTCTGTCTTTTTGTATTTATCTGTGAATTATTCTTACATATTTATTATTGTACAGGAAACTTTTGTTTAAAGTACTTCAACACTTTTGTATTTCAATCATTAAACAATATTTTAAATTAATATCGCTCGTTCTATAATAATGTCTTATCGTGAAAACTGAATTATATAACAACTGATAAAATGCTCAATCGTATAGTATTGAGCCAAGAATACATTTTAATAATATCGTTATTTTCAAGAGCAAAAAACGAAATTTGGTATTGTGTAAGCTGTTATTATTTTATTGGCACCTGCATATAACAGGTATATAGCACTGTATTGATTTGATTCAATATTTTTACAAAAATAAAAAAGAGAATCATTTTCTACAGTAAGTTAAATGAATAACATTATTATAATATTTTATACTTCAATGGTTTGAATAGAAAGATTATTATTTATGAAAATATTGATTTTTTTACACAGTATTTGATTATTGGCTAAATAAAGTCAATATCTAGTTATCAATTATGGACAATTTAGAACCTTGTTGAATTAATCATAAGCCAGAAATATGAAAGATCTTTCGATAATACTTTGTATTTTTCAATAAAATATTATCTTAATAACAGAAAGTTTGTTTCATATTATATAACTTATTTGCAACCTAACACCTATACCTGAAATTATCATAACTGTATGCATAATCAACATTAATATTTCAATGGTAATCATACATTAATTATCCCGTACTCATTTATTTTTAAACGAAAAAACAATCTAATATTGATAAATAGTTATTTTAGTAATCCCGCAAAATTATATAACTTTTTAAGAACAGTTAAGTCAATAGGATGTAAATGCAAATAAATAATATATAAGTTTAAACTTAGTTATTTATTTTATTATTTAGTGTTTTTAGTTGAGAATGCTTTTAGTTTCAAATAGTCGCATTTTAAAAATAAAAAGAATATAATAATAATTTTCTATTTTTTTTAATAAAATTTAAATCTTTAAATCTTTAAACATTTTATTCTTAGTATTATTAACACACGTAGGTGGAAATCTATACTCGTTCTAGTTTTTTAAATGCTTGCTTGTATTAGGTTAAACCGGCAAAGTCTATGTAATACATATTGTAATATTAATTTTCTAATTAATTTATTTATTTAGAATCAATAATCTTAATATCATTTTGTAAGTATTTAATTTTTTTAAGCTATTATCATTCAGACAATGTAAAGTTCCAAAATATACTACACAATTTAATTTTTGACTAAATCGATAAAGCTCAATTCATTATTTAAATTAACCGTTTCCCCATTTTGACACTTAAATAAACCTACATCATAACGCACAATAATACATTATAATTTAATTTTTAAAAGTAAATTTTATGTATAAATAGAATGATTTGGTATGGTCAATAATTTATTTCAAATGATTGTTTCAATATTGCAACAATTACGATGTTATTAAAATCGAATGCTCTCGTAGAAATAAATTTCAGCTTTTATAGAAATGAAATGATATTAACTATATTATATGCCATGTTCACTGTTCTACTTGAGAGAAAATTGTGTCATGAGCTATGAAATATACAGACATGTTTATAGAAATATATAATATGTTTATAACATTTTGCTATTTTCACTCCCTATCAGTATGCTATAAAAGTCTGTACTTGGAAACATTTTAAACCTACTCTGTTTCTTTATTAGAACAATGTGAATAAACTATATTAAACGAACATTTTCTGTTTAATATAAATATTATTATTTGTATGGATTGATATTCTTTATACTTATAGTATTTATTGATTTAAAATTATTAAAATTTGAATATTTTTAAATATAATGTTTAGATAAACACAACCTCAGTTTGTCTTGATATATTATTATTTATTATAAAAGTATTTGTGTTTAAAATATCTATAATTATATAACTGTTTTAAATAAATGGCAAGAAAATTAAATTTACAAAAAGTACAGTGCAAAAGATATGGTTAGATTTGCATTCATTTTAGGTGTATGTAATTATTTTTTTCAAAACTTACGTAGAAATAAAAACAAATTATTAAAAACAAAGAGGAATTTATTAATTCTATGATAATGAGTGTGTTATTTTTATTATTACTTTTTTTTATCTTATGTCATTAATTAGACTACTTGCTTGAATTATTGTCAACATTAAATGTAAAATTCTAGTGAAATATTTTGTTCGTAGAAGTCAAAAGTAGGAAATTTCTTATATTTTTCTATATAATCGAAAAAATAACTAGCAAAAATCCGAGAATATTTACAAAAAAAAAAAAAAAATGTTCACAACGTTTACCTATTTGATTTATATAATATTTTTGTTTATTTATTTATCGTATGACTACTAACTATTAGAATCACGTACCCTATTTTTGTTTTTTTTTTTTTATGACTTGTTATACTTCGATTTGTATTAAAATTTATTTATTTTTGTTGTATTTATGTAGTGTGTTAAACTTTAAATGATTGTAATAGTTAGTAGCCATACTATGAATAAATATTTTCTGGTAAAACATAAAAATAAAATTATATAAATTTGATTTGTTTACTAAATATGCATAAATATCAATACTGAGAACCCATAGACTACTCGTTCAAAATTGTATTTGTATACATTTAAGTACTTTAAAAATACTTTACTTTTGGAATAAGAAATTAAAAATTCATACTGACTTTAAAAATATAAATAAACTTAAACGATGATGATGATAATAATAATCATATTTTCTTTTTAATAGCATATTTTTTCAATAAGTTAAGATTATGGGAAAAAAGTTAATAGTACTTATAGTTTTTTAAATATGATGTGTTGTTTGATATTATAAGAATCAATCAGATGCTCAGTATATATAGTTTATAAATAACAATGTAATATTTAAATAACTTAATATAAGTTAGATTTTGTTTTTCCTTAAGAAATTATTATAAATGCATTTATCAATTAATGTGTTTTATGTTAGAACTAAATGTATTGATTATTTCCAATTAAATAAAAATCCATATTTAGAATATTAAATTAAAAAAGTTATGGAGACAAGGTTATGCGATTTAAGATGAATCAGTACTAAAACGTTTAAAAAGAAAGTCTTAAATCCACTGAATAGATGAATCATTAAGAGTAGACATAAGGTATACTTGCCTAAAGCACTTGTGAACCTTGAATTTGATTGATTTTAGAAATGTTAACAGTTCATATCATATTTATATTACGCCTGCTAATATATGGCATAGATATAATATGGTAGCTTTTTAATGTATAACATTTGTTCAATAAAATTAAAAATATTATTGCTTATAAACTTATGAACATTTAATCTTAAAAAACCTAGAATATGCTTTGATTTAATATTTACCTTTCATTTATAGTAAATACATTAAATATCATAATAATACAATTACTGGGATAAACTTGTTAAAATAAACAAATTAATTCAATTATATTTTTGTAATAGTTGGATACTTAATATTGTAGGAGAAAATTGTGTTCATTGTGATGGGTGCTGAAAAACTTGAATTATCAAAGTTAAAAATGTTTGAATATTATGTGTAATATTATATTTTAGGTTATTTTGGAAACAAAATATGTACCTAATGGTGATACGTTCGATATGACGATATTGTTGATACTATCAAAATATGTTGACTCAACCTTTAAGATTTTGTTCAATATAATTACGGGTTAATTATTTGGAATTTAAATGATTATTAAAAAAATATATATATATAACGCATACTGGTCACATAAAAATATGAAATTTTAAAAATTAATATAATAAATATTTAAGATAATATATTCGTATCTATTACCATATTGTCTAAGTATTTTTACACGAATGAATGATGTGTATCGTGTATGTAATTAAATATACGAGTATATCTACATTTTGAATATATTTTAATCATATTTGATATCATCACTACCTCTTTAAAATTACATTATATTAATCTTATTATTATTTTTCAAATATTATCATCATAATTCGTAATTTTTACATTTATTTTGTTTTTTGTTGGATATTAGTGCTTTAATTGTAATTTTACATTTAACTGTGTTAGAAGTTCTTTTTAGGAATATTTAAATTACTTAATTCCAAAATAAATTAATTAAAAAACAAAAATTAATACCATCTTGAATGAGAAATAAAGAAGTCGGAAAAGATCAAAATATTCATTAATATGTCAGTTTGTCTATAGACAAACAGTCATATTAATGAATATTTTGGCCTATTCCGACCTCTTTATTTCTGCCGGTCTGTTTCTCATTATCGAACTCTTATAATCTTAACTATCTTTATAACAAGCATAGGATTAATAAAAATTCGTAATATGTTTAATAGTAGTTTTATTTATTAAAAGTTTTTAATTTATATAATTTTAGTTTAAAATATATTATTATAGAAACACAGTAAAAATCAAGTTTGGAATGATTTTGTTTCACCTTCAAAAACATTATCAATCATAACTATTAACGCAATTGATCAACTATTGTCAATCTTACCGAATCATATACCAATAGTGAAGGTATATAATATAGTATATTATTTTAATGAGGATAATAATACAACAATAAAATAATGTTATGGTGAATGTGAAAGACTGACACAATAAAAAATATAGGCAAACACTGCTTACATAAAACTATATCCAAATGTTAAACTCTTATTACTATTCATTTTTATAGCGATATAGGTACTTGTTCAATGTATATAACGAATAGGACTCAATTATAGTAACTGGAAAAAATATCATTTGGAGTATAATATTTCATTAACAATGCATCATAAGGTAATCACTTCATTTATACTATCAAATAATAAATTACGATAATTTATTTTGACTGATAACACATTAATTTATACTCAGTTCAACATCTGAAGATTGAAATGTATTTTTAAATTTGGATCAGAGATCAAGAAAATATGGTATGGTTTTAAGATAAAATATTTGTTCTTCTTATATTTCTTTTTTAAAGGTGTCATAAAGTTTCATGTGACGATCGAAATGGGACACATGTGGTACTATAAGTTTATCAGAATTAAAAAATTCACAATAACTTGCGTGTTGTACGTAAATGACAAGTCATAAAAAAATATCGGTTAGGTTTAATAATGAATTTTTATGTTTGAATATTTTTTAAGGTGATTTAATATAACTTTAAAATCAGCACATTTTATAATATAGCTGGGTTGAAAATTGTACCTAAATAATATATTTTTCTTCAAAATATTATATTTATTTAACAAATTTGAAGAATTAAAAAATGTATTATTAAGTTAGGTTAGGTTAGGTATCTAATATTAAACTTTAATATTTTAGATTTCAGACGTCGAAAATAAGTATTTTCTAGGTACTTACGTAGTAGGTATACAACTTTTTTTTTCATTGTATTTCCTAAAAGTTATAAAAATTACTAATTGTATTTATTTCAGAATACAAATCGTTATAGCATCTATATTATGCTACACGCTTCTATAGCTTAGTTAAGCAGTGGTTTGTAGCCATACAATGTTTTAGGATTCTGAAAAAGTTTCAACGTCAAGTACGCTTGTATTGTATGTTTTATTTTTTAAAAACATTTTCTCAATGATGTTAGTTTTTAAATTGGAACGATTCATATATAGTATACTAAATTTATTATTATAGTTAAATAATTTTACAATGTTTTATTAATTAGGTAATTATTTATTTATGAAGAATACATAATCTATACAAATTATATTATATGAATAAAAATATTAAGTTGAAATTTAATAAATAAACAATTAAAGAGTTTCTATAGGTATGTATTTAAAATAAGTTGATTTTCATCAAATAGATGAATATAATATAGATTGTAAACTGAAATGAAAATGAATAGGAACTTGGTGATATAAAAATAATTTATAAAATATGGGAGTTCCTTTAATGAATCTGTTAAATTTGAAATTGACCATATTATCCTATATTTTTTAAAGGACATTTTACAATTTATTTACACAGCTATTAATAATTATTATAAATTTAGTATGACTAGTAGGTAGTGAATATTCTATTTTTAGACATAACGTATGCTGAACTAGTTTTTGTCAAAAATGTCGAATATAATATAATATTATTATTTATTATGATATTATATCGTATTATAGCGTAAAACGGTATGCAAAGATTTTTGGTGTATAATTATATACGTATAGCATAAAATATGTCTAAATACTTATTTTGAATAATGCATAAAGCCTGTATAAAATTATAATTGAGGTACCTAATAGTGGAATGTTTCAAATTTCTATGATTAATAGTTTTGGAATTATAATATATTAATACAATTGATTTGAAGCAAGATTTATAAAATAAAAAAAAAATTAATTTAATAAGATTATAAAATTAAAAAATGTAAAATATAATAAAAAATTCAATATGTGTCAATATTGAATGTGAAAATAATAGTACGACGTACAAAAAATGGTAATTTAAATATTTTGGTGAAAATTCTAAGTATCTATAATTTGCGGTTATAATCGTTTTTTTATTTATAACAAAATCGATTTTGTCAAAATTGGTATCACGTAAATATTCCGGGTTTTCCCGATTTTAAAAAAAGTACTGGAATGTTATAACTTCAGACTTTCTAAATTACTAAATTGATCCAAATACTAAGCACCACATTTGAAGTTGAGCATTTATCTACCATGGAAAGTTTGTTCCATATGTCTATATGACTACATCAAAAAATAAAAATAAAACATTATGGTAAAACCACTACATTCAATGTTATGTTAAGAATCAACAATCAATAATGAGGTAGGTATGTACAAATATCATAAAATCACAAATTAAAATGTATATAAACTTCATAAATAAATCATGTTTAAGTGACTAAGTAGGTACATATGATTTTGTGCCTCTTTAATTATCCAATTATGTGGGGTAAAATTATGTATATGACAGGACTCGTGGGTAGATTATTATAGTTATTATAATGTATAATATCCATAATAAATGGTAATTCTATAATGCAATATATATATTGCTAAATATTATCTTAATATACAATAGTACCTAATGTATAATAATTAAAATTATATTTTTTTTTCTTGTCATAATTGAACATTTAAACTAAATATTTTTTTACTGATATTTACATTGTCAGTTAGTTAAAAATTCAAAATGATAAATTCTGAAATTTTAACCAAATATATAATAATATCATATTACAATTCAAGATAATATTATCGATAGCCGTGGCTGATACTAACATTGCTATTTGAATTTATCGAATTTGATGTTGATTTTAATATTTGATATTTGTATAAATTATTTAAATTTCTAAATTTTTCTAATTCTATAAATTTTTATTTTAAAAAAAATGGTCAATGAGCAAAGTTCACTAAACTGATTATAATAACATTGTAAATTTAAGTTCAAAAGACAGTGAAATATCATGCAATTTGTGCACATAAAGTGAGCTCTGTTTATTTTTAATAATCTTGTTCTGACGAAACATTGATAGGGTTTTGGGAAAGATTAGTGCAGTCAATATACTACTATATCTGTGAAGAAAATACATACAATTTTTATTTAAATTAAACTGAAGTTTATACTAAAACCAGAAAACAATTTTTTCATAGACATTTCAAATTTAAATTTGGATGGCATTTTATATCAAAATACGATTTTATAGTTACTTTATTATTATTAAAAATTATTATTTGAGAGAAATTAAAACATTTATGCATTATTATATTATACTACATACATAACGACACACACACAAAAAAAAAAAACTAAACTATAATTTATCGCCAATTTGCTATTTTTTTAAAGTTGTAACTTATAGTATTCATATTCATTTTGTTATAAATGTTTTTGTGAAATGTACAAAACAATATTTACTATAAGATCATAACCAAGTTTATTTATTTTGTAATTTAGTATTAGTCAATATAATATATACATTTATATTATACATATGTATATAAAGTATTGAACTTAAATTATTACTTTAAATACGATTTTAAACATCGGAAATTAAAATAAGAAAATATATAAGTATAACTGATTACAAACATTAAGTTACCATACTGAAAATAATTTGTCCATATATATATAAAATATTTAAGGATCTGTTTGGTGTTTAGTGTTGTCATATTAAAAAAAAAAAAAGGAAATACAAAATGGTAAAGTATTACTTATATAATTCATTAATATTAATGTTTTCATGCAAATAATCGAAAGAATCACTGTTTTCCATTCTAGTAAATGTTCAATGCAAAGCTGTTTATGTTTAATCAATAGAGTAGGTACCTAGTTATTTGAAACTTTTGGCTTAAAATCTAAAATCACTTTATTGTCTGTGTAATCGCTCTTACAGTCTTATCATATTACTTGTGTGCTTAAAAATTCTAATCCATCAATATACAAAAATATAATATTCTATCAAAAATTAATGATTTAAAATTTCGAAAGCCACAATTTATTATAAAAATGGTTTAATTTGTAATTACTGATTAGATTATAATGTCAAAAATGATTTTGTATTTTAAATTATTTTAAGTTGATTTTTCATTGTATATTCTATATAAATATATAAATATTATATATATATTATAATAATAGGATATGAATTTAGTAGGTAACGATCATTAAGTATTATAATAACCCATTTTAATCGACATAATATATACTAATATCACAGAATAGATTATTCTGTGCTAATATGATCAAAATTGTTTAAACCATAAATTATGAAATCACGTATATTTACATAGTAATCAAATAAATGTTGCAAACAATTATTGTTTACACATAAATATGTATAGTTAGTTATTAAATATAAGTTTAATATTATTATTATAGATTTTTAGATAGTACTTACCTTCAATATAAATTAGGTTAGAATTGATTTGGATATTTGGTGTAAGTATTTTAAATGTCATACTAATGATTTCGTATGAATGACGTTGACTTGCCAATAGATAGATAAGTATACTCATATCCTATTTATGTTACCTATATTCTACTAAACTTTGATACATAATATGGACTATGCATTTTATGTTTAAATAAAAGTAATTGTATATTTCATCATAAGTAAATGAAATCTTGGTAGGTATAATGTAGGTATTTATCATTTTACAAATTACATTGACTAATCTCATTTGGTTTAAATGTCAATGCCATGCGAATTGTCTGTTTTAATCTATCTATTTATTACCCAGTGATTAACATATAACACTACACAAATTATATCCTAAATTGTTTTATTCATCAATAATATTATACATTAGGTACTACATAATAATATATTATAAACCAGTAACCACAGTTAGATTTTATATCATATGCACAAGCATTAATTTTATTGAGTATTAGTTATTACTCATTTGTCATATCAGCACGTGATTTTATTAAAAAAACCTTTTCATTTTCATCGTAAAAAAAATAAATAAATAATGAATTAAAATTCAATAGTTAGGGATGGATTTCCAACTGTTGTCCTATTGTCAATTTATAGAATAGAGAGAAGAATGATTAAAAAATGTTTTCATGAGTATCTCCGATTACAATACAATTTATTTTTACATGTTATTATACATGTTCTTATACTATTGTTATTTAAATCCTAAAACATTTTCCAACTTTATAACTTAAATACTTGTAAATAAATTTCTCGCGTGTACTTCTCAGTATGGAAATATACTGCAGGGTGATTCACTAATTTGTACTATTTAAAAAGTGTTCTGTGGTAGTATTAGTATTACATGCTTTATTTTATCAAACTAAAATCATTCTTTTTTATTACAATAAACTGGGAAAAAATGTTAAGCAAGTTTAAAATGAAATATACATCAAGAATACGTTTACTAAAATCATATTCTGAAAACGGCTAATGATGATTTATTGAGTTAAGTCATAAATATATTAATTTTTAGTTTATAGTAAGTTCTTGACAATAAATTTAATTGACAAAAGTATCTAGTATAGCACAATGTATTATACTTATATAGTAAGTAATATTTAATTTAAATTTATGAGTAATCACTCTTAAAGTTGTTATCTACTTTATATTATATAGAAATAGAAATTAAAAAGATTTATTAAAATTTTGATTTAAAATATTGATCGTTATTTTACGAATAATAAAATAAATGCAATATAATATTCTCGAAAACATTAGTTATAATTAGTGTATAAATCTTTTGCTATAAATTTTAACACGTATAACATTAATATATCGTTAAAAAAGCATAATAGTAAAAGTTATTGGAATAATTATTCTTTTTTTTTTTATAGAACTAAGCAATAATAATTTATATATTACGTTTGTACTAGGAACATTTATATTATACATGTTTATTGTTTAAAGAATTTTAAATTCTCTTATTAACACTACTGTACAATTACAATTATTGTATATTAAAAATCTTATTTGTGTATGTATTTATTTAAAATGTAATTTTTAACTCAATTCATGCTGTAAAATGTACATATTATTATGACGTTCAATAAAAAACAAGATCTCAATCTCATTTAAATTGCAATTATTTTAAATGAGATCAAATTTTTTTACTGAAAGTTATTAAGCAGATTATTATTTTCTATAAAATATTGGCGCATTGTTAATTTTAAGTCAAAATTCAAATAATTCTTAAACTTTAGGTACGTCTTTAATAGTTGTATAGCATAAAATATAAAATATAATAAACATGTATGGTGAGCTGCATAAAAAATTGATTCATTTAATGAGTTACTAAATAATGTTTGAGGAGCCATTAGCTCACTACTAATTCATTAAATATTTAGTGATTGTTTATGCGACACGTCAATAGTCTTTCAACCTTTAGAATGTAGATGCATGGACATTTATAACTGGTATATTAGCTGGTTTTAATTTGGCGATGATGGAAATTAATTATTTTTCTGAAAATTAAAAGTTATGTTGTACAATTATTTTAATTTATGTTAATATTATAGTGTTCTACAAGTTAAGAGTCGTTTACCAAATCATAAAATGTTTATTATTTATATTATCTGTAATTACATATTAAGTAAAAATAAATGTTCTAAAATAACCATATTATGTAATTTAGCTATAGAACTAAAATTGGAAACAAATTAATTTTTACTTTAGAGCTGGTTTTTGGAATTTAACAGTATTTAAAAAAAAAAAAAAAAAAACTGTGAATTTTTGCTATCATACAAACATAACATTTTCCCAGTTTTGTTTCCTACAGAGAAGAAACACTTTTTATATTATTAAAAATGCTCAAGATTTAGTTTATATTATGTTTTATTATCTATTAACTACTTATCTTAGATAATATATTAATGTTAATTTTAACAAAATAATATGTAAACATAATTATATTATAAGACAGAATATAGACAGAATCTACAATTATTCACCTTAATGATTAACACGTTTACCATTAGCGTCTAAAATTTGAGCCAACCTATAATTTAACTACAAGCCAGTGTTAATTATATAACCTTTACTTATATATTATTCATTGAATTCGTACGAAACAAAGATTCATAATAACATCGTTACATCTATTATAAGTAATTAGTATTTACTATAGTACCTACTTGTAATAAAGTTAATACTATTTATTTTTATGCGATATAATCAATGATTTTTGTGTCTTTTTTGGAATATGTTTAATGTTTATGTTAATATTATTAATATTTTGATGTAATTCATGGTGGCTATTATCAAATATTAAACAAAAGTTACTTGACACACGTTTTTGGAGTATTGATCAATTATAAAATTAAAATAATTATATTAGTATACACTTCAGTTATTGCCATATATTTATATTTTATGATATTATATTATCAAAACATTATACACCTAAATAAGTTAAAAACATACTGTTAAGTGTGCTAAATAATAATTAATTAATAATTAAATTTAACGGACAACGGTGCTACCTAATTAGTTTAATTTAAATGTTTATTTCTAGGTATGAATCATATTATTAAACTATAATGCTTATATTATCCTAATTTGATTTATAATACCTGATAATCTTATTAATTTTAATACCCGATACTTTGAATTTTCTAATAAAATATTGTGATTTATGTTAGTAAAATATCAACATTGTCATAAATATTTGAAAAATAGTATTAGACAAATGTTTGAAATGAGTTCAAACATCGAAGTTAGTGAACAATTAATCCCTATTAGGAACGTTGTTTATACAAAATCTAAATGATAGATAATTTATTATTCGACTTATACATATAAAAAAATAGTTAAATATCACGTTCTTCTGTATAACTAGTAAAAATAAGTTACATATTAGGTAAAATCGTTTTATTACCATTTTAAATATTAAATTTCCTTAATCTATAAAATAGTCAATACAGTTAGGTGTATTCAAAGTTTAAGTCTATTTTACTCAATTACTTTTTATTCAAACAGTTTTAAATACACTTTTTAACAAAGAAATTATCAATAATTTATTTATTACCAGAAACACATAATTCACAATAAAAATCTATATTATATAGATATATTTTTTACTCTGATTTTATTAGATTATCGTTTAATATGCACCTATAATTTATCATTGTTTATAAGGTAACTTTCGATCCGTTATTAACTTTTGAAATTATAAATCAAGATTTCCGAAAGCATAAAACTAAATATATAACTTGTGATTTTGAATAAAAATATGATGCTATTAAAAACTATAATATATTGATAAATAACCAAGGTAATTGGTTTTATAAGTTATAAATACAAACTGTAATATATAAATATGTGAATATATAGTTTACGTTTTTATTAAATGTGTTTGTATTTGTATTAGTAATTGTGTTTAAAAATAGTATTTATATAGTTATATATAAATAATTCATTATGCAATAGTTCACGAAATATTTAGAACACATATGAATTCCTTAAACACAGAGTTATTTAAAGATATCTATTATGTTTATGTTAATGTTAATCTATTGTTGGCCAATTTTATAATGTATAATCGTGACCATAAGTCATTAAAAATGGCATAACATATTCAGGGTGAACGATAATAAAAGATGATAGCTATTATAATAATAATATTGTGAGATAATGATGTTTTTCTTCGCAATTGTATACATTTAATTTAATTATTTTACTTAAATATATCTATTATTTAATATTTTAAATCACAAAAAGCTAAATATTCTACTGTAAATTAATATACAAATAGAATAATATTAGATTAAAGACAAATTAAAAGATATTTGAAAGTAATTTATTTTATATGATTTTTTTGAAATTAATTGATTGCAAGTTTATAAGTAATAAATTTGATTTATTTTGATTACAGAAGCAGTTTTTTATAATATTTTTATTTTTATGGAGCTTATGCTAAATAAGGACATTCAATAATGCTGCGAAAAAAAGGATTAAATAAAATGGTGGAGAAGTGTCCAGAACTCAGGACTCAGCTGTACATTAGGCGTCGAGTGGGTCACTATTATTCAGTATTAAATTTATATTCAATGATAAATCATTGTGTACTAAAAACGATTCCAAGTGTTATAATATGATACCTTTTTTGATATAAATATATAGTTAAAAATAATTTAATATTATGTTATTAAATATTAGTGTTTAATTATTATAATATATATTTATACCAACAACATTTTATCAACCTAAGCAACTCAAAATGTAATGATAATATCATTATCAATATCATACTTTTTTACAGAGTAATATTATTACTCTGTAAAAAAGTAAAAATAGATTCATGGTATGAAAAGATAATATCTTAAAATCATATTAAAAATGTCGATGTGTATAATAAATTTCATAATAATTATATTATTAAATTACACATAAAAGATTTTAATTTCCACGAATAATCTTGTTTTTAATATTTTAAGCGTTAACTATTAAAATAGAAAATTTTATAAATTTTTAACTCTAAAATAAATTAAATTTTTTAACTATAACTTATACCGGTTTTTATAAAAATAACTTTATTATTGAAAATATTCTGATTGCAATAATCTGTTGAAAGTTTTTTGTCAAGCGTAAAAATATAAGATATTTTAAAGAAAGAAATTTAATTAATTCGAAAATTTAAAATTTCTAATTATAATAATATATTTCAAAAACCACATTGTGTATATTGTATTAAAACAATTTAAGATATTATTTTAGCAACAGTGTAAATTTTAAATTTTGATGATTTTTAGTTTTCAAATCATAACAATATTATGAAAATTGATTTAAGAGAAATCGTTGTTTTATCTATGAATTTCCAATTTTCTCAGAAGTTAAAATGAAAACGACTATAAAAATATTTATGTAATGTATTATATTTAACTTAATCTGGCATTAAATGTCCGATTGTTTTTAAAAGTACTGAAAATTGTAACTATATTAATCCCTTTTCCCTCTATCACCCTAAAAAAAGAATCAACTAGATCTAATTTGTTACCAGAAACTACCATCAAAACCATTTTTATTGCTCCAAAATGTGAAGACAGACATACAAAAAAAAAAACCACATATCATTGTAATATGTCAATTGTAATATATTTTTGTGTATTGCTCCTCTCATAATCTAAAATGGATAATAAAATATGGCCCATATAGAGTCTAAAGAGACTATATTTTTATTGTTGTTCCTACAGCCAAGTACACTACACTAGCTCATAGGTCGTAATAATAAAACAATGATAGATTGAAAATATTTAGTATATTATATAGGTATAGAAAAAAAAATAGAATGCACTTCGTATTTACGGTGTTTCAACATGAAATAAAGTATTTTGTTACGAAACAACTGTATGATGTTCTAACTATATGTTAAAAAAGTACACCATTAAATCATAAAATGAAAGCCATATTCAATTCTACAATTAAATAGTGGGTAGAATTTGTCTGTGTAAAGATTATTAACGACATGATTTCTATTTACAATTAAACTACTGTAGGTAAGCTTGTTAATAGTTACACATCAATTGATAATATAACTATATACAATATTTAACTTTCGTGAAGTACCTTGTGTAGGTATTAAATTTATCCAACAGTTATTAAGTACAAGACAGATTGTATAATTTTGCTAACCATATTAGAAATATTTAATCATAATCATTAGATTTTGGAAGGGCGTATTTTTCTTAAGAAAATGATTTTGTTATATAATTTTTTGTGATTTTTAAGTAATTAAAAAACCGCAGAAGTCACTGTGGTGTGTAGTAGGTGTCGAGGTTACCTCGTCATTGAGCGGGTAACTTTAATGGATGTGTTAAATTTAACACTCAATGATAAATCATTGTATACGAAAAACGATTCACTAAGAGGAGACGTCTATCACCTAAAGCTATATTTCTAAGGATATTATAATATAATATTATTAAATAAATAATCAATAAAAGTCGTATATTCTACATAATAATTATTATAGCATTGATTCGTATAATATAACTAGTAATGTTAACTTAGCAATGCCGTTGAACTTGAATAATTATTCATCGTTTTAATATCAACTTTCATAAAAATGTTAAAAATGAATAGTTTAAAAAAAAAAATTGCTAATTGCTATAAGTGCAATTTGTACAAAGTATCTTTTTTTTAAATTAACAAACTAATGAAAACCGATAAAAGAAATGCAATTACTATTTATTATTCATACCTATTTATTTCCTATATAAGATTTCATATTAAATTAACTTTGTTTTATACTTTTATTTAAAATGTTTAAATTCAGTAAAGAAAAAATACAAGATAGATATATATATTATAGTCATGCAAAACTATTTGAAATTATTAACTATATTTGAATAGCATAAATCTTTATTTTTTATTTATTTATATATTTTATGGTTACAATAGCTAAGGTGTTTACTCTGCATTTATATAAAATTTAATCAATAATACTAATTTACATTTGTTATATTTTATAATTTAAAAGTGAGTATGTTGGTACCTACTGTTTATAATGTCACAGTAAGTTTTATATAAGTCTTCATTTAACTATGAAGATGTTATCTGTTAAGTATATTGTATAATAATATAGTAATGATGAAAAATATTAAAGTAATAATAAAAAATAATATTTGAAATATTAACAATGAATGTATAGCTAGAGTAAGACGGGATTTATGGGTTTATGTCACTAGGCTTATTATTTAGATACGAATTCAACTTAAACGAATTAAATAAACTATTATATTTTCAGTTATTATTAAAACTATTAAAAAGAAAAATAACAATTTTATGTAAGACTTACGATTCATTATGATAGGTTGTTTTGTTCATGTGCATACACTTTAGATTTAGGTACATAAATAATAAAATTCCAAATTTAAATAGGCTATAATATTTCTGTACAGTGTTTATTGTAGGTATAGATAAAATGAGTGATTCATTTATGATAATATATAAATTGATTTAAATTATTTAAATTAATAAAACAAGTTAATTTCCATATTCGATATAATTAAATAAAGTTTATATATACTTTTTGACCAACATTCTTGGCCCTAAATAACATTGTTGAGTTTTTGTAAATAGTTTGAAACAATTAACTTTACTGTTTCTTCTACTAAAGTATCTATGTATAAGGGCTAATATAATACATACCTACTAACTAATACAATCCACGATATATTAAAGAAGCTCAGCTTAGCTATATTGATTACTTACCAATTATTATGGTTCACTGCCATGATAAAAAATTAATTGTATTAAAATAAATAAAAATTGCTTGTTGTTTTGGAGGAAAAGCATAAATATATGTTTTGTTTACTTTTTTTTATGGTAGGTATAGGTATTATTTAAATAGGTACATAATATAATTTTGTGATATTTTATTGTTACAGATAAACTAAATTACCAAGTTTATAATATAAACATATATATATATATATATATATATAAATTTAAATCTAATAAATTAATAAGTCTATTGACATTATTGTGAAAATTTATGAAAATTGCGTAAAGATATAATATTATAATAATTAATCGACGAGTACACAATTGTTTCCACTTTCTGTTTCACAAAATAGATGAAATATTAAATATATTAAATATATATATACTGTTCAATAATTATATTCATAATATAGATGTAAGATATACAAATATAATAATAATAATAATAATATAATATAATATAATAATAATAATATAAATATATAAAAATATGGGGCTTAGCTAAAAATATAAATATATATTAACTAATCTTTCCGTACCATCATTATATTTCAAATACCCTCCATATATTTCATACATATAGGTACCTCCAAATTCTCAAAATAACAGAAACAGCCACAATACAGTATTCCAAAATTTTGAAACTGCTTTCAAAACCACAGTAATCCCTTCTTTCATAACCTCTTAACAATCTTTATTTGCCTTAACCCTCCCACTGCAACCAAAAGGCTCAGGAGACAATGGTCTCGAGGCCTTAATAATAAACAAGATAAGCCCGTCATAATTTCACGCCAAAATGCTGTCACTGAATTCTACTTTTTCCTTGCTTTAATGTAAATAAATAAATGTTTTCACTGTACCAAATCTGTTGATATTATAGACTTTTTTTGAATTAAAAAAAAAACAAAATCCATTTTGTGATATATATTCATATTATATTCATGTATTTATAATATATTATGTAGTATGTTGTATGGATACATGGATACTACACAAATTCTAAACTTAAAAGTGGGTAAGTGGGTACCGCTCTGCTGTACATTAGGTGTCGTGTGGATCATTATTTTATATATATAGGAGTGTTCAATTTGAGTTCAATGATATGTATCATTGTATACGAAAAACGATTCTGAACGGAGATGATTTGTCAGCCAAGAATATAATTTCGAATGGTCGGTGAAAAAGGTGGTTTATATGTTTTAATGGCCTGAATATACCAGAATTTAAGTTCTTTTATAATTATGATAAGCTAAACTTATGGAAAATCTCTTATTGAATTTTAAACTCTTAGCTACTTATAAATAATTTTTTATGAATTATACCTACCTACAAAATAATTTGCAAATATTCATGGTTTTGACGAATGTTTGTCA
>VUJU01001738.1:0-49632 GCA_009835225.1 Aphis craccivora
AAACTCCCACATTCAATAAATAACATAAATGCGATATCGTCGATTTCCAATATTGTAAACGGAATAATACATACAACTATAATATGTCGCTAGAAAAAACTACTCTAAACAAAACACTCGCGTGTAATAGTTGCTTACGAAAACTAATTGAACCGGGCCGAAGGAACTTGTGACTCGAGTCCCTGACACGTGTGTTATTTTCGGTAGACGGAAAACGAAAACAAAATTATCAAACCAATGTCCTTCGTAGTACTACGTCGTATAGAGAAACGAAGTAGGTATGATCCATAAATTATCGAAGTATAATTTGAATAGCAATACAAATAATTGACATACTTGGTTTGGCGTGGTGTGTGTGTACGTATGTGTGTCGTGTGCGTGCTGAAGCTACAGTTTAAACATACCTGAGGCTGTGTACTTGGGCATCGTGGAACCGCGCCGGCTGCAGCTATACGTGTACCTCTTTTCGGTGTTTCGGGCCGTCGAAATGGATGTCGCGATGTCGTTATTAATTGTTATTATTGCTCGCGACTGGTCGATTCGTCAAAAGCGCGCCCAAACACCGACTTAAAGACGTGACAAATGTGTCGTGTGCGTGTGGTGTGTGCGGATCACTGTGGCGGTCTGGTGCTCGTGTACAGGACGCCGACCGCCGCAGACTCTTGGACGTTTCCAAAAGAAAGTTGAAACGATCGCCGAGTACGACGTATAATTATTATTATATTATCATTGCCGTATATAATATAACGCAATCGGGGGAACCGCGGCGCGAGACTGCACGTGGTGGGCGGTGTAAGCGGAAACCGAGGAGGAGGGGAGTCCCCGCTCGGAATGGGGTGTTGATAGGTACCTATATAATAGTAATAATAATATGATTGAAAATTCGTGTGTGCGAGCGGTATGTGTATGCCTACATAACGTCGTCGTCGGTTAGGTCATCACATTATTACTGTGTCGGTAAAACAAGAGGTCGCGAGCGTCTGTAGTCGTACCTGTACGCGATTGTCGTTCGTCGTCTCTCTCCGTCTACCGTCGTGTCGCGCTCTCACTCGCTCTTTCTCCGTCTTTCTCCGTCTCTTTCCGAGTCTTTCTCTCTCTTTCTTTCCATCTCCGGCTGCGGTGTAACCTTCCTCCACCGGACCCGCGTATATTAGAACAAAACACGTAATGCGTTCGTCTTGCACAGTTGCACACTCATAATAACAATAATGATGGATGTTATAATATTATACACACCACCTATATGATGTATGCTGCGTGTTTGTGTGTGCTTGTATTATTATACATTATGTTTAAAATATATAATACGTATCTCGCAGCACGATTACGTAAATCGGTAACCACCGGTGCGGCGGTGCGTATTTAGACGGTGTGCGTGCGTCTCGCGTGACGAAATTCGCGAAAACGAGGAAGAGTCTCGCCGAATCGTGGAAATAACTGCCGCGAACACGTCCTATATACCGATACGCCGCCGGCGTCCGAAATAACAGAGGATAATTCGTTAGAAAAATCGTACACGCCTACCTGTCTACGCAGCGCCGACCACTGCGCAAATACGCGAAAAACGTTCGGTGGGGATTAAAAGCCACTACAACCTACCATAATATTCTTCATCGCTAATGTGCAATACTTAGGGTGATTCACCAAGCATGCCCAAGGTTTTATGTAATAATACTCGTTTAAATTGAAATTTGTATGTATACCAACTCGAATAACATATTTAAACTCTAGTGATTTCTTAGACCCATAGGTATAGAGTATTCTATGACGATTTTTAAACGTGAAGCCTGCAGTTTTACTGTAAATTATTTCTAGTGAATATTTTTATTTAAAAAAAAAAACAAAAAATTGTAACATTGAATTTAATATTCATTGTATGATAGATTAATATTAATTTTATAATATTTAAATCACCATAACCTCATATCTCCTAAACCAAATACCATACATTTATGTCTCTAGACGCTATACCTGTAGTACACAAAGTTATAGTATAGTTAGAAAAAAGTTATCATTCAATATCTGAGGAGTTCTTATTAGTTTCCCATTCGTTAGAATTTTGAATAGCGGTGAGATTTGAGTGATGAACATTTTAGTCACAAAGTACAAAACACAAAATGTTATATGGTATTGTTTCTAGTTAATAATACTGTGAAAAACCTAATGGCTAATAGATTTCAAGACCACGACTATAAACGAAATTTTGTTTCGGGTTAAGTATGCACTCGGTGGCGTAACTACAGTGGCCTGCGCCCTGCATGTACCATCATAATATAATATTAATATTTAATATCATCATATTGGGATCGCAAATGTTAGGATTGTTTTTACATACATTACCAATAATAATCTTTATCTCGTGTTGCGTATACCTACTCCACAGCGCAATTTATCACTATTGTATTAAAATAAAACTTATCACTTCGCAATTATTATAAGACATTTTACTAACGAAGTGAGCAGAAAAAAACTAATTTTACGAATTACAAAACAACTTTGCTACTGTAAAGTGTAAATACAATTATAATTAATTTATATTATCAGGGGGGCCTTGGCACCTTACTTGTCATTAAAACAAATCGTTTACTAAACAATGTGAAAATACGAGTATTTTTAAATTTGTTTATAGTATATAACACCTAAACACTAAATAAAAGTATAATAATACATAATACTCATATACATCATCGTAAAGAGGTCAAGTTAGTATAATTATAGATTCTGAACAGAGTGATAAATGTATTGGTTTCGCATTGATTATGTATGCTTTTTTTAAGTTGTCATCACCTTTTGGAGAAGTAAAAATTATTCAATATTCATTTTTGAGGGTGGTTTCTAGCATAAAACTAAATTAGTTTGAAATTTCAAGTGGTAAAAAGTAAAAAATCTTTTTATAAAAAGTAAACGAAAAAAAATTACAGATACCTGCTAGAGAATTTACGAAAAATCGATTTTGAATAAAATAAATTTATTTTGTGTTGTGATTAAAAAATAATTTACCAAGGAGACTTGAAAATATGAAAATATCACAAACCTCTTCATATTTATGTATATATATATAGATATTTTTTTTTTTATTTGATAATAAGTTAACAAAAAATAACGATTTTAATTATTATTTTGTATTTCGAAAAATATTAACTGTAGAATGTAGATATTTCAAACTTTTCCCATTACCTAGGTACTTTTATGATTATTTATTGTAAATGATTAAACTTTTTAAATATTTATAGACCAACATTAAACTATCCATACCACGTACTTATTCACATTGTTCTACAATACGTGGTATCGCTTAAATTATTAAAATAATAGAAATTTAATTCACCGTTAAAATAATAATATAATAGTAATATATCTTATATAAGAAAATACGTCAAATATTTTTCAATCATATTTTTTAAAAGAGCCATGCAAAACTTAGAGGTTTCTCTTTGATTCTACCTTTCATTATTGTTTGTACTTGGCTATTATTTAAATCTTGACGAATTTTAATATTTCAGTTAATAGGTGTAATTGCACATGGCCAATAGTTAATAGTTACGCCACCATACGTAGGTACGCCAGACTGCTGCAGGGCATGCGGTTTCAATGGCTCCGCGGAATAGACATGATACGACTATGACGTGCGTCTACAAACGAATAGGTATAATATGATATAACAATATTAGTAATATCTTCAAATATTTTCACCGTAATTTCACCTTTATAGTTTTATAGATTATTTGCCCTTATTGTCTTTTTCCATTGTTTTTTCCCTTGTTTTTTCCTTTCATGGTCATTAGTTCCTTTTTTAAGAATACAAGTGGACAATCCTTTCCTTGCATACATAATAAGTATCTTTGACCAAACTTCAGTCAAACCATAAAGTCATTATCGTCTAATAATAAATAATAATATATAGATCCAAGTGCTCGAGGGTGATTCTTTAATCAGCTGTGGCTCAGCCTTATGTTAGTATATATTTTATTTTATGAACCATTTTTATGAACAAATTAGTGTTAATAATTACTAAAATTGTATTAATATTTAGATTATTAAAAACATATTTGTATTTATAGTTCTGTTTACAGGCAATGGTGTGTTATGTGAAATTGTATAAATTAATAGTTTATCTACATATTTTACTTACATTGTCTTTACCAGAAAATTTGAATATTTTATCAATATATTTCAGTTATCATTTAATGTATAAACACACTTTGAATTCATCAATTAAAAAATAAAACCAACAAACACTTCTGCTATAATGAGATTAAAATAGAAACTATCATTTACAGCGGAAGACATTCTTGTGTGGATTTATTCATCATCATCAGGTAATGATCAATAGAAAAAACTTAATAGTTGGTGAAAATGATAGTTGGTAATCACCACAAGCAATCATATCATTAAGGTAATTGGTGAAATGGTGAAACAGTAATGTAATATAAAAACTTACTGGTAAAAATATACAAATGTCTATGGGAAATTTACTTCTACAGAAGAAATGTTGAATTCCACATTTCCATAAAAAAATCTATTTTTATAAATTTGTTTGATTTATGTATGTATTATGTATAATCATTTTACAGGTATATTATATTTATATTATATTGGTAGTTATTGTAGTTTTAAAAGCAGTTGTGAAATATTAATAATAAGGTATGTTGTGGTATTGTATTTTATACAATTTGATTACAATTTTTATTTGAAAACTTTAAAAAACAATTATAATTTTATAATAATATTACATTTGTTTAGTTGTTATAATACAATAATACATTTAAATAATTTTTAAGTAGATATATAACATATTGATTTTTGAAAAATGCTATTACATTTTTTCAAAAAGACAATTATGAGTTTTTTAATTACTTAGTTTAATTTATATACCTA
This sequence comes from Aphis craccivora, assembly GCA_009835225.1. Classification (NCBI taxonomy): domain Eukaryota; kingdom Metazoa; phylum Arthropoda; class Insecta; order Hemiptera; family Aphididae; genus Aphis; species Aphis craccivora. Next base: position 4,879 of record VUJU01001738.1, read on the forward strand.
AATAATATTTAAAGTTTAAATAAAATGTATTAGTCAGTATTTTCCTAAATGTATTTTTTATTCATTTTAGCCACTGCTTACAGCTTATCTTTACACTAAATGTATTTAAAATATTTAAATAACTATATTTTATATTCAATTATAAATTTAATGAGGAAAATAATTTCAACATTGTAGTAACAAGTAACCGGATAGTTAGATTAAGTATTATTGTATTATATTTGCATGCTAACTGTACGTTTTTTTCGCCTTACGCAATAGTGTTATTATAATACGACTGTGGGAGCGCACTGGCGTACGTGACAGCTCTCGGCCCTCTGTCGGATCAACAGAGTTCTATCCCCTTGAATACTGTGCCACTAGTAGATGGCTAATGTGAGTCGTTTGACATAGGGTAATCCGATCTAGGGAAGTGTATCTAACACATCTCCTCTGGCAGTTTTCACAAGAACTCGTCTCTAATACTTTGAGTTAACAAAATATCGTTTATTGTATAAATATACTTTAGTATAAATATAAATCTATTCCATTGTATACAACACCAGATCAGTTTAAATGTATTTATTTTGATAGATAAAGTAAATGTTAGTACACAACTTTTTTAATCTTCATTATTACATCGTAATAATGCTGGTACATCGTTATACCACACACACGAGAATACATTAACATTTTACATTATTTAGGTTTGATTTTAGATTCACAATGATACCTTTCGTTGTTTACGCTTTGAATACACAACATAACAATAATAACATAATGTACTTTTTTCCCCCATCCGCAGTCCACGCGTTTCTTAATATCTACTAATAAACAATGTAGTTTAACATTTTTGTTTTTATAAAACAACAAAATTAAGCAAAAAAAAAAAAACGGTAACGAATAATAGGCGTATGCGTAAACAGAATGTAATAATAAGTGGAAAAGAAAAATTAATTAAATCTATACCTAGTTGTAAATGATTGACGTTTTATATTACATCACAATTCACAGTAGACAAGTTGTTTGAAGTTATTCACGTGGCATATTTGTAAATAGGACATGTTGTTAGAAATAGGATGATTAACGATAGGAAAATAACTCTACGTGAAGCTGCAAGACCTGGGTAACAAGGCTTCAATCGATGCAACTGTAAAACTGGTTGTAGTACTAAAAAATGTGCTTGCGATGTAACAGAAATGTTGTGAAGTTCGAAATGTCATAGGTAGTAATCTTAATTGCGCCAATCAATAATTGTTATAGTGCACTTTTTTTTATTAAATTTAATCAACCTAACTTTTCATTAGATTAAGTAGTAAGATAATTAATTAAGTAATAAAACAATTAATATTGCAATTAGATTTAACATCATTGACCACTAATCTTGGTATATGACGTTAATGACCAGTAAAAGATGTAAATTTAAGTTTTAAACTTGTTTATTTTTACAACCTTTTACCTGCATGATTGCATAATTTTGATATATAACGTCATTGATCAAGGAATGACGTTATTTACCAATTTTCGTCATTCATCATAACATAATATAAAGTATATTATTTAATCTTTATACATACATACATATTAATATGTCGAGGATACGACTTTCCTTCTCATTTATTATTCAACTGCTCCTAAAGTTACCTGTTTGGATTTATCCTTTGGAATTATTACATTTTTTCACTAGAACATTTTAAAATTTATAATTTACAAATTGTTATTACGATTATTAAAACATTTATAAAAAGAACCACCACTAATGTTGAGTAATACAAAATACAAATAAACACCGGTGAATAGATTTATTTTATTTCTTATGCGCATTTCAAAATGTCAGCGTATAATAGGTTATAGGTAAACTACCGTAAACTCCCCTTAGATATTTTAAATTTCCATAATACATCAAATAGAACTAGAAAGGTATTTTAAACTATTTATTATATAAAAAGATCAATTAAATAAAAACAATACACTTATTATACTACTTATTTTTATTTTTATTCCAACTCATTGGAAACCACAGTAATATATTAACGAGAAATTGTATAATAATGAGAGACAATCTAAAGATTTTAAACTTTGGTGTGTATTAAAAATATATATATTTAAGAAAACCACAAATTTCACTGAATGAAAATTAACCAAAATAAATTATGATATAACAGGAAGTGTTGCTAAAAAAGATCTATGATACACTATAGGAGTAGTATAACGAGGAGAAATGATGTATCCACATAAACTGTACAATGTACATGTATATATTACTATTCATTATAAAATATAAATATTAAAAAATATATATTATACATAAACAAATCATGACATAAAATAATTATATGAATAATGAATATACTATTAATAAGTCATAAAAAACGATTTTTTAATTGTGATTATTCAAATTAAAATTAATACTTATATTACTTGTAGTAGTGGTATACTACTTAAGTTGATGAAAATTGGTAATCATGTAATTTATTTTATTTTTAGTTTAATATATGTATATATTATTGTCATTATTTAAACGTGTATAATAATTATAATTACAAAATGTGTTTTATAATAATTGTTTACATTGGTAGTTGGCATAATTTTATAAAATTTTGAAAATTAAATTTATTTCAAATGTAACTACTAACTATTATATCATTGATTTTATACTGAACTTAACAACCCTTACAAATATTCTATGTTCATATGTGTTATCAATGTCATCATAATTCTATAACGCGTGTCGGTGTTGTATAAATATAACATAACACCGTCAACAATAACAATAATAAGCTGGTATAATCGAGTGAATAATATGCTTTGTTAACACACACAATAGTCATATTATTATACATTTTATTATTTGATCATGAAATACTCGTCAAACATCAATGGCGGTACCTACCTACCTTTATATTATAGTATTATACGCCATACAATATTGCTGAACATTTAAAGCGTGAAATATCTATTAAAAAAGTGTGTTGTGCCTAATAGGCATGCTTCGCTACTTTCTAAGTCGGAGTCGGTACACGGAACTCTCCACTCGTCTAACCGAAGGTCAAACTTTAGAATGTTACAAAATATTTATAATAATATTATTATGATTATCCCGATACACGAGTAGCGTGTGTACATCCTGGAGCATTTCTTAATTCAAGGGAAAGTTATTATGGATATGTAATAACCAGAATACCGGATTATTATCCTATCCATGTTACCACGCGCTGAATATAGATATTTTTTTAAAATCAATAATTATTCAATGATGGTTTTTTTATATCAAGTTACGTTTACATTTTAAAAAACCAACCGGAAACCAGAAATTATAGGTTTAAATCTGTCTAGACAACTTGTATGAACTATGAGGTATAGACATTAGACAAGCAAGTACCGTTTACAGTTTAATTCGTACAAATGTGATTTACTTCATAATAAGTGCCAAAAATACGCTTTAAAATGCGACGCAAGTTAGAAAATGACACAATGTCACAATAATATGATGATGGGAGTAACAAAAAAGTAATATTACTATATTCAATGGTATGGACAGTAACGTTTTTTTTTTTATAATAATGCCGTTTCTATAAGAAAAAACATTTAAAAATGAATTACTACTTTAATTGACATAATATCTTAATTAAATGTAATTTCGTATTGAATTTATTTTCAAACAGATAAATTAAAATAAATAATATGTTTTCTATCAAACATTTAAACGTTATAGAATATAAAAATGCATTTAGTCACTTGACCAAATAGACCTGGGAGACACGCAACAACAAGCTGTCAATAAAATTACCTTACTTTCGAAAAGAAAATTCTTATTAAATGAGTAAAAAAAAAAATAGCATACATTGAATGTATACATTTCTGTTTGCCATAAAAAACTTATAGTAAAAAAAAGTAAGCACCGGAAATACTTCACAAATTGGAGTAATTAGAAAAACCATAATAAACCTTATGATTCGTTACATAAGTAGAATATACTGTTATATAGATATTATTTTTCTAAGCATTATTTTTTTTTCATTTTGTTTATATAACACATGCTTATCTCATATTAATATTATTTTTAAAATAATAATTAAAAATAAATTAGTATTTAGACAAAGTAGAAAGAACATCTGGAGCATTTTGACCTCAATGTAAAGTTAAATATTCATTTTTAATTTTAATATTTATTACGACATTTCATATTTTAAAATATAAAAATATTTTCTAAAAACTTTAAATTTACAGTTTTAGCATATTTACGTTACCTGCACGTCTAATATTAATAAGTAAATATATTCAATTAATTTAACATTATATATTTAATTATCTTATGTTTTTATATATTTTTTTATTGAAACATATTTTTAAAAAGTAATTATATTTAGCAATAAAAAATAATACGTAGGTATTTAATATTTTTTTAGATACAAATTAAATTATGTTAATTCAAAAAAAAAATAATTTTGAATGATTAATGTTAAAAAATATAAGAATAAAGTCACGAACCGTCCCTACTATGTTATGTCCCATGTTATGTCCCTAGCTATACATGAACCTTAATAAATTATGTTGCTATTTTAAGATTTATGAAAATTTAAGGCTTGTACCAAGTACCAACACAACGTAAGAAATGATGATTCTTATAAGCTATATATTTTTCTAACTTATCCTAAACCATTCAAGTATAGAATAAATTGAGCTTATACTTATTGTGTAAAATACATTTTAATTAAATGAATACAGTAACTTTTAATTGATTTTGTACTATACTTTTTAATAAGCGTATTCATGAAATATTTAAAATTAATACACCATTTTTATAAATGTACCTAAACTATCTATTAAATTAAATAACATTCAATACTCTGATATAAAAATAATGATTTTGTAATAGTAATAAATTTGCTTTAAAAATTGTAATGATTCATTATTTTTTGGAATTAAAAATGTACGTTTAAAAATGTGTATCTATATTTTTAAACGAACCATATGTTTAGTATGTACTAAATTTTAAATGTTTATTTGTACCTATATAATTAATAGGTATATTATAGATATATCGTATACCCTTGTTATTTTAGAAAAACAATAAAAATAAAAACACATAAATGAGTTTGAATTGTTTTCATCAAATCCGTGTATCAAATACATAATTATTACGAATGGGTTTTTGATTTATTTTATAAAACAACTGTATTAAAAAGTCGAGATTTATCTTTAATTTTGACCCCCCTTTACAGTAGGCCTCTTATTTAAACGATGTAATTTGTACGTTAAATTAATATTACCAATACACTTGTCGTTTTGTGTAAATAAATACAAAACTTTCATTTTATGTTTACATACAGTCAGCAAATTATTCACCTTGCATAATCGTGACAAACATAAATTCAATTTGACAAATCAATTAGTACATAATATTTGTGTGTTAAAAAGCTGTGCAGTGTAACACAATTGCTCAGTAACGTATACAATAAACACAGACAATAATAATCGTTATTGTTAATTTATTCCACAACCATAATATACACAGTTTTCCTAATGCAATCTAAATTTATCAATCGTAATAAATAAATAGAACACTGTTTATTATTATTCTTCTTCTTATTATTATTATTATTGTTAAAATTATATTTTATATACCTTTAGTAAATTGCCCATTTGATAATATTCCTTTTTTTTTCATTCGACGCCAAATCGGCTTTGTGCCAAAATTTCCAATGTCGAAATGGCCTCGCCCAAATGACCCTTACTAATGAAATTGGATTAAAAATGACTAAAACTGTCTGATCAGAGTAAATTTCTTATAAATTTAAACATTAAGTACTCAACGTACATTTATTAAATATAATAATCATAATACTTACAATAAATATAAAAAAAATTATAAAAATTAATAGAACAGTGAGAATGATTAACACACTATTTATAATTGTTGCCCATATATTATTATTTGAATTATTAGCAAAACCATGACATTAACAAAGTAAATATCTTCATTTTATTAATAAATTTTAAAATTTTAAAATTTAGAAAATGATATAATACTACTAACAAAAATTAATAATATTTTTCACAAATTTTCTGTAAATAAATCAACTAAAATTAAATTAAACCTAAGACCATATTTTGACCTTGAAAACATTTTAAGGCAAAATTTAACTTAATTAAAAAAAAAAATTCGGATTACTCTCTAGGTACTCTATCTGTTATATAGTAATGTTAAAATATCAAACGTTTCTCGTCTTTGAAATGGATGATCTAAATTTGAATTCTATGATAAATTACCTATACTACTAGTACCTATACTAAAACCATTCTGGGCGGTGACGGTGTATGGCCATAATTTATTTTTCTACTTGTTTTACAGTAAGTTGAACTTGAACTTATTTTTGAGACAAAATTATCATTCATATTATAATATTAAATCATATATAATCAATTTGTATCTTATTTAACTTCATACCCTCCGATTTGGAGTAAAATGATGATGTACTTAAAATAATATGTTCATGGCATAAAGCTTAAAATAAACATAATAGTTTTTAAATGTCATTGTGCGTAGAAAACATTAATACCTACCTATATACATAATGTCAAAAAGTTTTAAATTTAAACAAATTTAAAATCACTAATTATTATTGTTATTTTCGTTTAAATATCAAACTTAAAATGTAGACAACGCATACACATAATTGCAAATGTATTTTTTGAAATTTTTAAAGCTCGATAATAAAAATTTGAAAAGAACCTTATATTAAATCTTCAAGCCTAATGCATTAAAACTTAAGATTTCATGACTTTTATTTTCAAAATCTGAAAATTTGAAATTTTCATGATTTTAACAATTTTGTAAAATGTTAACTTTAAATGCTTATAAAAATAGTAACCATATATTTTCGACATTAATATACCTGATAGTGTAAGAATAATAAATAAGGTATTTCGTAATGAATTTTCAATAATTTTATCAATATATACTGAAAAAAAAACTTAAAAAGTAGAATATTTCAATTATTACACCTACTTATATTATATGTACCTATATAAAAGAGCTCAAATGAGCATTTTGTTTAAAATTGTTTTTTTTTTAATGTAGGTACTAAAATTGATAAAATAAACATTTTATGAAAATATCAATTTCCTGATGCTATTTCTTTTTGAATTACAATAAAAACACAATATCGATTAAAAAAAAAAAAACAATTATTGCACAAAGAGTCACTAATTTAAAATACGAATATAGTAGGTATCTACTAAATTATTTACTAATGGTTTACGACCAATTTGCATTCATAATAAATTATTATATTTAAAATGTAAGCGGAAATATCTAGTTCAAGCGATTCTATTTAAATTATTATGATTTAATAATAATATTATAAGATTAAAAACATATTATGAATACATCCATGCATCAATATTATTTTCGAAATCCGTGTATATCATAGACTACGTAAAATAGCATATATTTTACTTTAAGTCTTAAGAGGATTACCATTGCTGGCTTTGGATCAATACAATAGAATTAATAACCTACAACTTTGAAATTATTCTCAAATATAAAGATATCAATAACTAATTAATTAATTAATAACATAATTAAGACATTATGATATCTTTTCCTGTATTTAACACCTTTTTAAGTTTAAATGGATTTAAAAATGAGACACTATATACTTATATCTCAATTTGTTTTTAACATATTTTATTTGTTAAATAATATTTTTAATTCAATCAGAAAATAATACTTTTATAATAAATAAATCAAGTCCTTAGTACTGCTTGAACTAAGAAGAAACCAGTAATCCATAGGTTATTTTGCAACAACATTAGTTGGCCATAACATTTTAAGGATTTTAGAAATATATTCTATACTTCTGTGAATATTTCATGCATAAACTTTAAGCGTGTCCAATGTAAGAAACTAAGAACGAAGAGAGATTCATACGAATATAGTTAAAATATAATATAATATTATTATGAAGAGAAATAACTGATTGGTAGTTTATATCTTGCATTGAAATAGCAAAGAAACTTAAATGATTTTTTAAATTAAAATATAGGAAAATAGTCTTTGCTATATATTATCATATTTAAATTTGGTATTAGGTCAATAAACTTTAATATTAAGTATTGACCCGAAGCCAACAGTATAATTATTATACGGTAAGTATATGTTTATATTATTTTGTGCGTACGATAGATCAAAATTCTCAAATAATTAAGCAACTAACGTATTTATTTTAATTTGTCGGTTTCTTATTTGTTGTTCATTTTATACTTTTACGTTGTATATTATTTATCATCATAACTTAATAATATTATATTTTTTATGAACTGGGCATATTGTTTAATTATAATACCTTCTTATTATGTTGTGCTGCAATAATTGTGATAAAGGTAAAAGAGAATATAGGCATCCGTAATAAAAGAATTTTTAAAGATATCATGTTTTAAATATTTCTATACCGCAAAATAAAAAACTTATAAACCTATAATACTAAAAAATATTGTTTAAAATCACTAATAGCTAAATAACCTATAGATTGAAAGCTCCGTATTTTTTGGCACATTATGAGTGTAGACAGTAGACACTGTATTATAATGTATAATGATGAAGCTAATATCAACCACGAGGCTATTCATTTATTTTTTCTGTGAACTATTATTAAATGATTCGCGTTTATTTATATAAAAAAAAAAAACATTTGTTAAAAGTATTTTTATAGCCATAATTTTATACCGAGACATATGAAAAAGTACATCTATAGATTTTTGAAGATTATATGGGTAAACAAATATTTATTATTTATAAATGTTTGATTTTTAGATATTTTTTTATATATATATTAAATAATATATTTATAAGTAAATTTCTTTATCTTATCTAAGGATTTTCATTATTTTTTAAAAATAATAAAGCAATTTACTAATTATTTATAGGTACATATTGTATTGGTATATTTTTCTTATAAGCATATACAATATTTAAGATATAAAACTATAATAATGGTTATTGGTTATATATTTTCATATATACCTACCAACAATATAATAACATATTAATCTAAAAAAAAAAACATCACAGGTTATTTAATTAGGTAAATTTTAATACATATTTACATGGTGAAGCATATCATAACGTATTATATAAATAAAAGGAATCCAGCACATTTTTATCAACCAAAATGTACAAAAAGCAATTTTAATCATTATAATTATGCTACAATATGTTTCATATTATACATATTTAAATTGAATATTAAATAATATATGATGAGGAGTATATTCAAAATAATATGATATACATCTAGATTAGTTGTTTGCTAAAGGTGTAACACTATGCCAGTTAAGCAAACTTGAAATTAATTTTTTTCCAATAAATTTATCTTGAATTAATTGATTCACGAAACCGAAAAAAATGTATTTAACAAACATTTTTGACGTATCAATCAGATAAAACTGAATTAAAAATGACTGAAAATGTGCGATTATAAAGTGTAAGATATATCCTTATAAAATATTTTCAAAAATTGTTATACAAATGCTTAATAAAAAAATAAATATTAAATTTACTTAAAATGTCATCAAATTTCTAAAAAAGTAAATATTTTTTTGGCCCTAAGTATGCGATACAGTAAATCATAAGTATATATTGCGTTTGATACTTATCTGCAGATCGACTGAAGGATCTTTTCACTTCTTGGCTTTGTTCCATTTATTTAGTGTCTCCTTTTCATAGTTACTTTCTTCCTCTTATAACAATTAGCTTTTCTTTTGTTCCAGCAGCATACAATTATACAATACTAGTGTTATCATAATAAAATGAACTGGAATAAAAATATGATATATAATTAAAGTAAATATATATAATTACCTACTATATTGTACATATTATATATTATTCTTTATTGATTAATAATAGCTTACTAAGAGGAAAAGAAAAATTAATCGAAATAAAATTACATGTATCAGGCCACATGTCCAATTAATATATTAAAAAAATAAATAATATTGTTACATCGTACCTAATATAATTATAAGATTTCTGTGTTAACTGACGGGCGGGAGAAAATTAAAAGCTAAAACAGTCGCTGTAACTATGATATAAAAATTTCTAGTAAAACGGTTTTTTATAAAATCTTTAAATAACATTTGAAGTATATTATAACCAGTAGTGCATTTAAATGACAGATCAAGGGAGGTCCGTATCTCTACCCTTCCATTCACCATGTTTAATTAATAATTTATGCTTTGTTCTTAAGCAATGGCATATAGTATATACAATATACATAATACATATAAATTACGAAATATATTATTTTTATTAAGTTATATTCCAATTTTATAGTGTTAGTGAAACTGATTGACATATTTTGTATTTATTTGTTTAATATTATTAGATTTAAATACAAATTACAATGAACTATTAGAATAAGAACAATAATAATAATTTTTAAATGTATACATTTATACTATTTGAAACAAGTCTCGTATTCCTACGATACATTCTTAATAAATAACTAAGGAAAAATGCTGTAAAATAAATTACAGTTGATTCAAAAAAATAAAATCTATTAATTTAATAATAGTATATCTTTTGACATTTTTAATATTATTTAAATCTTACAATTCATTGAAGTTATATAATTAAAATAAAGGTGAATGGCAATAATTAAATTTTATATAAATAATAATTAATAATAATATTCAAGTAGCAGAATTATTAACGTATACGTGGTTCAAATTTGAAGTTCAGTTCTTTTTTTATAAATAAAAATACAAAAATCTCAACTAAAACAATATTATACCTATTTTAATGTTTTGAATTTTCGTTCGCCTATGTAATAAACCGTACCCAGTCAGTCAATAATAAATCAGTCAACGCAGTTTAAAAAACAGTTTTAATGAAATACAATTTAAAAAACTCTAATAGTACGAGTCGGGTGTCCATGTTTAACACGCATAATCTAGTAGCATAATCTAGCGGTGTCACTTCCGCCGCTACACATTGTAATAATATTATAGAATGATACCGCGCGCAAGTATTAAACCGCGAGTTGTGTTATACGGTGTCATTAAAAAACACAGATCCGTGTATTTATGATGTGTAAGTCATTCAAGTATTATAATATGCCATCATTTAATTGGAACGTATTTATTAGTCGGTCCATTGTTGTTTGACACGTCGGACGCAGCGTATCTTTTCTCTCGCGCGCGCTCTCATGTACGCACAAATCATCACTGACACATTTATAGCGAGCTCGGCTTTAATGATGATATAATATGCCTTCGGTTAAATGATTTCGATTTGACGTCCGAATCAATGACGTGTTGACAGTGCAGTCTGCCACGGGCGCGTCGCATTAATAATAAAATAGTATAATATCGTCGCGGTATACTGTTACGATAATTTATTATGTACCTATTATACACTAGTATTATCGATATTCATATTAATCGCCCGCTATATAATAGCGCAATGTACTTAAAGCGTATAATAAAACACTATTGAATTACTTGTATAAAATTTGATGCACTTCTATTCGTAGGCAAGGAATATTATTAAATCTGACGCGACTGGTCGCTGCGCATTATATTATATATTATTATTTATTACACTTCGTGAGTATGTTTTAATATCAGATATAATATTATAATATTACGTAGAAGAAAATTTTTAAACAACTTAAAAAACGTGCTATTTTCTTGATTAAAAATCGCCCTGAGATTTTAGTTTTTTTTTTTTTTTTTAACGAATTAGACGTTTAGTAGTAAATAGTAAGTAGTAGTAGTAGTATCGAGTAGTAGTAGTAGTAGTACCTAGTAGTAGTAGTAGTAGTAGTGTGGAAGAGGAAAAAAAGGATAAAAGAAGAAGACAGATGGTGGTACGCAAAATAGTGGCCAGTGTATCTATAAATATAATGGTATGCGTCGAGATGACGGTTCGGCTGGCGGATTGTTAGTAGTCAAGTGTGTGCACGTTTTAACGTCGTCGCGTAATGTGTCTAGTGTGCGCGTGATTGTGACGTCAACGTTCCAGCATCGTTCTCTATACGTCGTAGTGTACATCATAAAATATTAATAATATTATAATACATTACTCGTACTCAAACGATTATTTATCATTGTTATAATATTATATTATATATTTTTTTATTATTGCTGTTGTCGTTATAATAATCGTCATTATTGTTCTTGTGTATTCGTTCCAAGTCCAAGTGCACGGAAAAAATTAAAACCGGTGAGAATAACTTTGAAAACATTTTGTTGTTGGGGCAATATTAATTTTGTTAAATAACGATTTGAAAAAGTTTTAGAGCTTCGTTTTAAAAGGTGTGCCGTCGTTTTGTGAGTGTACATTTCAATAATACCTATACATTAAAATATTATGCATTCGTTGTGTGTGTGTGTGTGTGTATAGCGACCAGAATGCAACGCTTTACCGATGTCATAAACGTCGACGTTTGTTATGTATAGTAAAATACTATTATGTATTTTTTTTTTTATTCAAATCTAAATACAAAATATCCCGAATTTTAAACATTTGTTCGATTTTAAATACAATTTGTGTTAAATACCATATATTATTGTATTATGCTTGTTGCTTTCAATCGCAACAGTTATTAACGCTCGGAGATTCTGTACGGCATAATATGACACACAGACGTTGTTATTTGGTAATTACGTGCGAATACCAATACATTTTATGTTCAATCATGGTAAATGATAATAATTGCTTGGGTACGTCATAGACTTTTCAGTTGTTTAATAGTAGCTTTATTTTTTTTCACAACGACAACAACGGACTGTTCTAAAAATATAATCAATATCAAACATGACTTGAAGACCTCGAAATGAGTTCATAGCATAATATTAATGTAACAATAATGTGTTTAGTCTAAACGTTTAAAAAAAGCATTTATGGTATATAGCTCTGTCTAATCAGTGTACAAACACTACAGCCCGATCTTCGTAAACTTCGATCACATCGGTTTAAATTATTTTTTATTTTATTGGATTAATTCATATTATTTATAAAATATTCAAATAGAATTGAAAGGAGAAATAACATGTATATACAATAACTTGAATATAAATGTCCAAACAAAAACGTTACCGGTGTACCTATACTATATAAATATTAAATGTATAGAATGTATTATACTATCACTTAAAAAAATACCAAGAATAAAACATGCGTATACTACGTATTATAGTATAGCACAACTCTCTTATTCTATTTATTAAACTTAATTAACCGTTTATATGTATATCATTTGACAGTTTTGCTTTTCTAAGACATGTTTCAAACTAATTCAGGTCGTTGCTCCCTGTTTTGATTATAATTGGCCTTGAGACAAAGTTTCTACTAACTATTTTAAATGAGAGCCCCTTTACTCAGGATTCTTCATTAAATTATGTGGCTTACATTGGATAATAAAAGTGATCTAAAATTATTGAATCTACTATAATTGTACCATTATAAAGGTTATAATTCACCTATACACCTGATTAACCTAACGGCTCACCCTCAAAACAAAAACAATTTACTTACTAGATCAAATTAAAAACCAGAAACCACAATCATAAAAAAAATCAAATATTTAAATAACTAACTTTATATTTTTTTCAAATTTGTATGTAGTTATTATTTATAGTGTTAATTTATTGCAATATCAAAATACATTAAAACAAATTAAACGGTGATAAAATAGTAATATTCATAAAATGAATTAATGTGAATACTATGAACAATAAAAATGACAGTGAATCGTATAATTATAGAAAATATAATTATTTTGTAATATTAAGCTATAATAAATTGAAATAAAAGTCAAGTATTTTACAACAAATCGAATTGAAATGATTTATAGGTTCATAAGTTAATTCGAATTGCTTATGAAAATCATGAAATGTATGCTATTATTGTTATTTCCACTATAAAAACACAATGTTCAGTGAAATATTGGCTACCAATATTTATACACACAATCATAATGTGTGATCGCACTGATTGTCATATCGTCCACAATATATAATAGTAAATAATATTATCATACTAAAAATTCGTTAAAATGAAATTTAAATAAAATATATTATAATCCTTATCAGCGACAATAATATTAAAAATAAAATATTGCACATTTCAAATCATTATCAGTTATATAATAACACTTTATTAAGTTAATTTAGTTTTAAAAATAAAAACTAATGAACTATATTATGTAACATTAAAAATATAAAATAAGGTTAACATAACCTGTTAACACAAAATAAAATTTAAAATTTCTTATTGTACATTAATTATTTTAATGATACATATTCATCAAATAAATTCATTTTTTTTAAGTACCTTTTTACATAAATATAATTTCAACTATTCAATACGTTATGATCATTAAAGATGAGAAAGCACATATTTTTTAAAATAAATAAATGTTTCTATAATATTGTTAAACCTATACTAAATACGGTCATCGAATATTAGTATAGATAATCGTGGTATTAAAACCTTCAAGAAATTAGAAATGTCCATAAATAGAGAATAGCCTGCTTGTTAATTTAAATCCGTATAAGCGTATAATAGGTTCCTAAGAATATTCCAATATTTTTTATAGCTCCAAAATACATCTTTAAATGTAGTTTGATTACACAAAAAAATTACGAGTAATTAATATTTTCTACGATATACCGTCGGTAATAAAAAAAAAGAAAAGAAAAGAAACACGTATTTGTATTCAAATAATTTAATGTAGGTATTTGAACATTTTATTCTTAAATGTATTTAATATTCTTAATATTCTTAGAACTATATAGTATTATTTTATGTAACTCTAAACTTTGAGGTAATGGTCGTAATAAATAAAATGTTGAGGAATGGTTCATTAAAGATTAAAAGTAGTTCGTAAAAATATATGATAGAATGTTTGACGTTTTTATAATATCATTAATATTTATAAAGTAGAAACACTAAAAAGAAATCTTTTTAGGATATGAGTAGCGTTATTTATTTTATTATTTTTTTTTACTAAAATCATATCATACAATACACGCGGCTGTTTCTTTCTGTTGATTTTATAAGAGTTAACTTTAGTAACATTTGGACATATTTATAGAAAGACTACTAAATTGTTTTACTATTCTAATGTGTGTATAATATATATAGACAGTATTTAGATATCTAACAATGACGTCAGACCATCGTATCCATCGTATACTTTTTTTAATTTATTCTAGTGATTCGTAAACATTTAAAATACCTTCTTTATTGTATGTTAAATATAAAAGTCATACTAATACTGTCTTTGCAATAGGTTAAGTTAAATTATTTTAAACAGAATAATATATACGATTATTTTTAAACATATAAATTATATAACATATCTAAATAAAAAAATGTTGTCCTGGGCTTACAATTATATTGTAACTACCATTATATTTTTAAATTCAATCACGTGGTTTGATCGCAAATTGTATGGTTAATTTAAACAGCGATATTTTTTTTTAGAACATCCTTCATTTGGACGGCCATCAACTTGTCAATCGAACATTTATAATAGTGTTGCATATTGTCTTTGAACTAATTAATGAATGATCAAAAGAAATAACAGTCAGTCCCTGACGTTATTATTTCAATTCAAAAGGTTTTTAGACATTTTTAATGTATTTTAACAATCAATAACGATTATATCATTATTGAATATGACGTATAATGTATATTTTATATTAAATATATTGTGTTTTGTACTATCAATTAAATCTGTATTATTTTGTATTATATATTGCTATAATATTCACCACATTTAATTCAACAGTGATGCCTTTAACATATTATTATAAGTAGCTTTGTTATTTTAGTAAAATTGTTGATTCACTATAAAATTAAAATTTTAAAATATGAATAATAGCAATTAGCTAAGCGTAATATATATTTAATAATTTTGGATGACTTATGCTAATTTTAGTCTTATAAACAACTCAATTTTTTTGTTTTATAATTAATAAGTGAATTTAATTCGCAATATTACAGTTGTGTTTATTAATAATAAATAAACATAACAAAAAAAAAAAAAAAAATGTGTTTCTTATAAAATCTTTTGTGTACTGCTAGTAGATTTATACTTGAACATTATGAAATAATAATGAAACAAAATGGCAGTTTAAAATATAATTTAAATTCCTAGTGATATTTGGAAACAAAGAAACTGTTTCTTTTATACAACGATGTATTTTATTTATGGATTACATATTTTATAGATCAAAATTATTCAAACGTTTTAAATAGAATATCATTTTTTTTTTTTAGAAATTAGTCATTAGATATAGATAATGCTATATGTATTAAGATTTACAAATTGTTAAGAACATTTTAGAATATCACATAAAAACAAAAAGTTACAATTATCTTATTTTAAAACGCTGGTTTAAAAAATTATTAACAAAACAAATTAATAAGTTACGTAGGTATATTGATTTATTGTTGAAAATGTACATCAAGATTAACGTTATTTTTTAAAATCAATCTTAAAAACAATGAACATTAAAATTGTAATAAATTCATTATTTATCATACAATTTTATTATAACTATTATTAAGTATATTAAGGGATAACTATAGACTATAAATCTTTAAATAGTACTTACAAATTTAAAATGTCTATTAGATTTTTAGTTTATTTTATACATAGTTTTAGCCTATTTTATATTTTTTTTTCAAAACTCCACCTAAAATCTAATTTTTACCCACTTAGAGTTATTTTTGTAATGGATTAATATGTACATTATATTTCAATTTGATCATTTTTCTAAGTGCTCCTGTATTCAATTATAATTTATAACATATAGACTAGATTATTCATCTAAGCCAACTTGATTTATAAATATGGTTGAATTGTTTATTAGTAAATTTTTGTCTTTAATCACCAACTACACTTTAAAATACAATTTATAAGTCTATTACTACAAATTGCCAATTTAACACATAATATATTATATATTTGACTAAATTTAAATAAATTAATTCTATTTTTATAATAATAATATAATTTATCCTCATTGAAAATCAAGTATAATATATTGATATTAATCAAGTGTTTAATACTAGTGCTCAACATTTAGGATTTAATGTTATAAATTATAAATGCATAATATATTTATTTATAAACCGAATAATTAAAATACTAAAAAAAAAAAAAAATTAGAATATTCAAATTAAAATCATAGATTAGGTTTTCACGAAAATCGATATAATTACATTCTAGTTGTAGTTATAAACGCATAATTTTTAACTATAAAATAGTCTCTTGTTAACACAGTTCTTCAATATTAAAATCTACGCAATTGCTCATTCACAAGTCAAGCATATTATTTGTTATAAAATGTGTGTTTAAATTAAATTGTAAATCATAGTCTTGATTTTGTTATACATTTATTATTTATAAATTATTATAATTATAAATTAATTAAAGGCAATCTCGCAGTGGTGGAGCCATTTTGAAAAAATGTTGATTCGCAATAAGAATACTATAGAATACTAATATAATGATATTATGCTTTTGTCAAAATAACGATTTTCAAATTTGCTGAAATAATTATAAATATACAGTATTGAGTATATTTATGCCTATATTAATCACAATTTTAACTCAAAATTGCAAATTTCGTATGCATAACGTTTGCTTATAACTTATAATAATATAAACTAAATCAATAAACATACTTAATTTGTATATTTATATTATAGTATACCTAGACTTGTTTGGTTTAATTTGTCATAACTAAGTATTAGAATTGATATGTGTTTGCATATTTTTGTTTTCTATAGTAAGAACCTAGTGAACAAAAATTGGTAGAATATGATATGGTTTTTAAATGCTAATTAGTTTTTTAATCATGTTTAGTTTATTGATAAAAGTTTCAAGTATATTTTCAATACTACACTACTTGTTAAAAAAATAATTATCATAAAATAATCGTATGCCTAATAGACATCATCTCCAGGAATCCGATAGTCTTATATATATATTAATTGTATAGTAATAATAAGCTAGCAACATAATAATGGATATGATGTAATTAATATTTATTGATCCACTACGTCATACGAATTACGATTATCTGTTCTTTACTAATTTGGTATAAATTATAAAGTGAATATGGGTATGATGCATAATGGTCCTATTTTAATTAATATTTTATATTTTACTCATGTATAAGACACATAACGGGTTATTATTGAGTTCAAAGAATTAAAGCAAAATAGTTATGTACTAGAATTTAGAAGGCATTTTTATATAACATTCAAATGCTTCTGTTTTATATAAAAGTATAAAACTATTTTCCAGCTAGACCTAGATGTATCGTTGCAAATTTCATTCTACGAGAATGTCGCGACTCGTTTCAATCAGACGTCGTGCGTCGACGCGCCGATTTTAAAAGGGACGTACAGCAAGGACTTATAAATATATTATTATTATATTATACCTACGTAATTTAAAAAATTCGACTAGAAAATCGTTTTGATTTCTAGAGAATTAAAAACTGTACAGCGTCCAACAACGAAATTATAATTATATTTTACATACGGTTGTAAAAATAAATTACAAAGCCATGGTCCCCTAGTAGTCTCCGTCAGCCGATATAATACATATATTATATATATATATTTATATTATTATATATGCAGCAAAACGATTTGACAAAATACACAGTCAGCGTGTGCGAAATATATACTATGTACTTAATATTTTTTCACTAAAAGTAATATTTTTGTGTACGATTTTTTTTTTCCCGCAGATATGGTTGACGTGTTAAACTGTACGCGTTGAAAGCGGTTCATTAAGGCGGCTGTGCGGCACAGTTGGTATATCTAAAATTAAATACGAATCTGACCCGTCTCCGTAATATACGCGCGCGAAATGTAAGAAACCATTGCAAACCACTACTAAAGAGTGCAAGAAAAACACATGCCACACGCCGCACGAGCGTACATCTTTTTTATTTTTTCCTCTCCCGTCCCGCCGCCACCGCCCGCCCGCGTTTTATTATAATCCGCCTTTGGTCTGACGACTTTGCCGCCGCGCAACCACCATCATCATGAACAGCAGACGGCAGGCCACCGACTGTTGTTGAACCCGCCTGTTTGGACGACCATGAAACGTCCGAAACCACTGACCGCACATTTCATGGATACGACACACCGCTGTTGCACTCAACGCCGCCGTTCGCTCGCCGTCGCGTCAACATTCAACGTCGCCCAACCGTCGATCAGTAGGTAAGTCGTAGGCAGGTAAGGCCCTTTCAGTCGGTTTCCACGGGTCGACTATATGTAGGGTGGAATACGCGTCGTCCGAGTAGGGTGTAAACCTGCAGACAATACTATACATGGCGATTCGCTAAGCAGTAAGCACGATGTTCAACCCTGTTTTTTCACTTAATAACGAATTCGTTCGAATTTTGATTTTTGCAACTTTAAACTTTAAGAACCGTATTATTATCGAGTTTTAGAGACGTTTTATTGTACTACTTAACGACTGCCCTATACACTTGTTCTTGCAAAACATGACTTTGTATCTACACGTCGTGACCCTCCTATTTAAACAAATAAAAATTCGAAAATATGGTCTTAGATTTAAAATTTCCAAAAATCAGATTTTGAACCACAGCAATATTGAAAAATTGGTATAGCGAGCATACTTAGTAAATCACAGTATATGATGATACTATTACGGTTAGGGCTAGAAACTAGAATTAAAAAAAAATTAAATGGATGAGCTCAATTCAACCATTTAAAAACTCCGTTAGAAGTATACGATTATTTAACAACTAATACACTTGATATAGTTGCAGTAAGATGAGACATTGGCGTAGAGTTACAGGGGCGGACTGGGATTAAAAATGTCACCGGGATATAGAATTAGAGTGGCCACATCTATATATACTTATTGATTGCACATAAAAAATTATTTTTTTATTTAATTTTGGCAACAACGACCACTGGCCACATTAGGCACTGGCCCTGTAGAGTTAGATGGGTAACACAAAACATGTATGTATAAAAAACAACGACTCAGTACTTTGAAAATAATATTATTTTTTAATGTAATATTATTGCTATAAAATATTTATGTAGTTCTATAATAGTTTTATAGACTAATTTAATTAAAAACAGTATAATATTAATTTGAGGCAAAATGAGCTTATAAGATAGCCCCCATAAGGTCCTATTTAAGTTAATTTTATGTTGTGATGGAGTAGGTAATTATGACGATATTAGTTATTTTAACTGTTTTCTTCCAGATAATTTTTGTGATCAGTTGTTCAAAAAAATCTAAAACATCATTATATGAAATTTAGATTTGTTTACAATAAATGTTGATGAAAAATGTTTTCCGAGTCAAAATACTTATACATTAATTAAAATACGATTATTCGTAAATATAATAGTATTTATAGCAATTTAAAAATATTGAAAACATATAAATTCATAATTTATTTTTTTTATAATCGTTTAAACTGAATATTTAGATGAAAATAATAATTTTACTTTATAACTCAATAGATATTATAATGTCAACGTTCCTAATGAAAATATTTATCAAATATTTATCCTGTATGGGTACATATTATTATGTTTCATATAATAACATATAATATTTTGGTATACTAGTTATGACCCAGATAGTAGAATGAAATTGTAAATGGTATAAATCATAAATGTATGACACTACTCACGGTTTATGACTAACGACTTATCAAATGATAATTGGTAAGTGATAACGAATTATACAATACTGTCAATACTCACACAGTAAGTCGCAAGTCACAATTATTGCAGTGTCCGTCTTACAAGAGTGTTGCATACCAAATTTACCTTCATGTTTAATTTCGTTGGTTTTATTTTTGTTCTTATCAACTATTATAAAAACGTTTTGAAATATTTAAATTTTTACTTTTCATTGTTATACCAAGTATTTCAAATTATCTACCAAAAACCACTTTCAAAACTGAAGATTGAAGCGTTTATAATATTTTCAATACATAACGAAAGAAAAAAATATCAGGTAACTCGCTTTGCTATTATATAGTAGTATAGTGAGCGTCGACTGAGTCGACAGCACTTCTTCATTGAGTATAGATCACTGTAATGGATGTGTTAAATTTGAATTCAATGATGAATTATTGCTTACAAAAACCGATTCTAAACGAAAACGATCTGTTTGTCTATATTTTTTAAGATACGGTATGATGTGATTATTAATGTTAATTCTACTCTTACTTAGGTACCGTGTTACCGTAATATAGTAGGTAAGTAAAACTAATTTTCGCAAAAAAAAAATCTCATATAGGTATAATAAATTAATACAGTAATTAGATATTAAAATATTGTTTTATGTAATATTATTACTAGTTTCTGTAAGTTTATAACTTAGAAGTTAACACCGACATAACATAATATACCTGTGTGAATAGGAATAAGTTTCTTGGTATAAAATATAAATAGGCAATAGCTTAAAATTATCTAAATATTTTTTTAATTTTCATTGTAGAAAGTAAATAATAATATACTTGATAGTGAAAAGTTTTAAGTTCATGTGAATAAAAAAAAATAGATTTATAGGAAAATAACATTTAAATAATAATATTACGTAAAAATTTAAACTTCAAACCTTCAAACACTCATAATCTTATATTAGATCTTATCAAGATTCTTGTCTTGGACCTTTATATTTTTGAATTGCTATAACTATAGGTAACTAATCTCGTATTAAATTTTTTGGACGCCTATATTATAATAATATATAACACAAAAATCAGCTGAACATTTTTTAATTTAATGTTTAGTAAATTCAAATAATATAATGAAAATTTCTTGAAAATTTCAAATCTGTACAGTTTATTTTTAAAGTATAACAAAAAATGAAATAATATTTTTTCCATTCTCCACAATTTTGTTGTTTCGTTTTTCTGAATTACTTACTTTGAAATTTACTTGGAATTTCTATTTTTTTTTTTAACTTAAATTCCAACTTGGTCTAATTTCTACCTGAAACCACTTTCAAAGGCAAAAGAAAATTCAAGGATTTATATAAATAAAAATAAATATAAATTAATATGTTTTAAATTTGGAATGTTTATCTATAATCCTATGAATGGATTTCTGCGAATTCTTTTTCTGACGCATTTCGCACTACTTACTAGAAACGGAATTTTCGGAATGCGAAGTCCCAGTGGCGCAACCAGGGGGATGGACTCGTATAATAGTAAATTAATAAATAAAACGCCACATTGATTTTTCTTTGAGAAATTTCTATATTCGCACTTATTTAATATTTAAAATAATAATACTAATTAAATAATATATTGTTAATATAAACATAATGTATTGTTTATAAAAATTAAGGTGGTAAGTTTTGTTGGACCCCTCCCATGAAAAATTCCTGGTTGCGCTACTGCGAAGTCCTGCACAAACAATTTTATCTGCAATAACGGTTTGAAGTTGTGACGGTTCTTATTTCGTCTTCAAGCCAACGAATGATATTAATTATAGGTTTGTTCCACCAAAAAATGTGAAATTATTAATAATTATTTTGCTCCACTGTTTCGCCTTACAAGCAACAAGTGAAAACCGATACCGAATCACTGATAAGTTTTCTGAACACTATATCCAGCCACACCATGTCGTTACGCCGCGTTAAAACTACTGTTATGTAATTTATTAGGATTTTTTTTTAGTATCAAAAAAAGACGGTATCATATAATTATGTTATTACTTATTTCAATCGAAAGCGTCAGCTGTATTAACAAGTCTATAGCGCGATAATCGTCGTATCTAAATAAATATGAGCTAAACCGTACATAATCAAATATTTGTTTTTAACAAGAATTTAATTTAAGTGAAACCTAAGGTTTAAAATATAATAATTATATAGTCATAACTCCCTTATTTTTAATATGCAATTTTCCAATAATTATCTTTAATCTTTATGATAGTATACGTTACAGTCATACTCCTATATAGACTTAGCAAATTATTGAGTTTTATATTTATTTGCATATCATAATTATTTATCGCATTTAAAAATTTTTTATAATATGTTTTTTTAATTTTTATTCAAGTTTCAGCTTCAACTTACGTACTGAAACTTAAGAAAAGCTATAACCTATAACAACTTACTGTTCTCTTGGAAAATGTACATTTTAATGTACAAATGTACATTAGGGATGTTATTTAAATTCCTTGTTCATTAAATACTTTTAATAAAAGTTGATTGGGAAAAGATAATCATTGGATAAAATAATTCATTTAAAATTAATAAGTTAATTTATCTCCAAATACAAGAATTTTTATTTTATTGATAAACGGAAAAATGTGATTTTAAAAAAAATTGCCTGTTTAATGGAAAAAATAAATACATATAGAATCTATTATTAAAAATTGTGATACAAATTGTAAGATTATAATTATTATACCTACTTGCTGAAAAAGTGTTTTTTTATTCAATTTACATAGGTATTCAATATTTTGTTTTATACTGTTAAAAGTAAGTTGCGTTGAACAAAGTTGCTTAGTTAATTTTTAGTCGTAGGTATTACGATATTCGAAGCTATTTAGGCAAACTTTTTATTATTATACTCGTATTAATATTATTATGGTGTGTTGAATTGTTCATATTATTTATATTGAATTTGTTGCCCATCATGATATTCTTATCTTATTTTTTCTATTTTGTTGGTGTAATTTAATCGATAATAAAAAGCATAATATTACCTGTAATGCTATAATGACTATTGAATAGGTACAAAATAAATATGGTCAACGAAGGTGATATTGTGATAGACGTGATTATACGACAAATTTCAAAAAGTAATTGTATTAAAAATTTAATTTTTGATTTGCCCGTTTATAATGATAAACTACTTATAATATTTTATTCATATAAATGGTTCAAATATAATATTATTAAAATACATTTTCAAATAATTTCAATCTAAAAATAATAATTTAAAATCAAATAGAAATAGTATAAAACTTATCATGGCCAAAATTCAATGAAATAATAATAAATGAAAAGTTGATTCTATATTTAAAACCGAGTAAATATTTAAATATTTTACTAAAACTCACACGGAAAATTTCAATCTGTTTTACAAAAAAAAAAAATGTTTGTCTAAATTTAATATATTTTACTTTATCGCTTAGTAAAGAATAAAACTTTAATTTTTAATGCATTAGTATATTTAATAATTTTTAATCGAATTCTGTTATTTTTCCTTTATTGTATAATACATTATGTAGGTACTTAATTTATTTTTAACATTAATTTTAATAAGGTATTATTCAAAAAAAATCGTTATGGTATTTAAAATCCACGAGTTTTTTTTCCTCAAAATATATATTATTTATTTGATATGTATATCAACTTAGGTTTTATGCAAATAGGGACAAAAAATATGTGAAATTTAATTATGTTAATTATTATTTTAATAAGTTTCATTAAATCTAAAAAATCAGTTGTTTTTTTTTAAGTACTTATTAGTTATTTATCATTTTCGTAACTTTTAATATTGTTCAATCCGTGTAAGAGATCACGGTATTTTATGTGTGGTAACTAAATAAAAAACAATCTTTTTTTTTAATATACAAATTCTTTTATAAAATTGTTTCATTTTATTAGGTACTTAACGTTTTATAGCTACGTAGGTACAACATTATACATTTACAATTAAATGCCATCGTTTATAATATCAAAATTATAAACATGATCCAAAACCGTCCGGAATCGCTTTAAATAAATATTATATTTTATATTTATTTTATTATTTACAGAACAAGATATTATGGTTTCAAATATTTAATTTATCAATTATATTTAAGTAATAGGTATGGTCTGCCATTAAAAAATTGTCTATTAAACAAGACCTTAGTTAAGTTTATCCTATGTAAATAATACTATATCTATTTTAATAGATATTATATTGTAAAAAGCCGATTGGCGTTAATTCTAATAAATAAAAAATAAAAAATAATATTATTATTTATTGTTATTATTATAATAATTTATCTGGGTATACTTATATTATTCTACACAGAGTACAAAAATAAATCAAATGAATAGGTACCTATTTATTCACATTATACATAATCGATTAACATTAATAAATATATTGTCTTCTCGAGAAAGGAGAACTCAACAATTCAGTAGGCTACATCTGGAATGATTATAATTTATTCACATAAAATTGTTTAATTATTTTATCCGAACAGGAAACCTACCTTCGATAGTTTGATTCTTTTCAATATTTTTTATTATTTATGATCACCATTTAAGTTACCAATTTAACCATCTCACAGCCAACTACTTTTGACGAAGTATCTATACTTCGTTAATGATTTTTTTTTTCGTTATTACTTCATGCTTTGTCGACGCAATGTGGCAATGGGATAAAAGCACTGTCTGACAGATGTGCCGTCTGTTCTCTAAAACATTAATCTTTTTCATACTAATATACGATACATATAATAGACACGGCGCGGCGTTTGTTTTTTTAGTACTTTTATTTAAAACAAAGACTACTGTGTAGCCTATATCACACTATTCGCGGCGTTACGGTTTTCCCCTATGAAATATAATAGTAATAATATATTGTACCTCACGCAGACACGGACTTCAATTTATTCGTACACACGGTTCTTATGTTGCCTATACTAAATAATAACGGCGTTTTAGTACTCCAAAATAATATTTTTAATGTCGGGATTACTCGTGTAGCCTATCTTTGCAATTCGCTGCGTTTTAGTTCTTATTCATGAATATTAATAGCAATAAATACAAGTTTACAGTTATGTAGCCTATGTACACGGCGTTTTAGTTTGTACATAACAGTATTGCAACATTAAGAAAACCCAACACCAGCATAATATTGTGTTGTCTCCGTCTTACAAGTGCGTTACACAGCAAATGTACACTCAGCAGATCACGTGTAGTTCCGTTGGGTTTAAAAATTAGAGTGAATCGATCTATTATAATATTTAATGGTAAGAACATTATCTGTGTTTGTGTGTTAGTTTTTTTACGATTATTCAGTTTTGAAGTGAGTAGTGAGAATTTTTAATTTACCCTTTATTAGTTATTACATACGGATAACTTGCTAAAAATTGAACTATAGTAAAAAACCAACATACGAACACAGATAATGTTCTTACCTAAAAGTTTCGTAATAGGTAGATCAATTCACTCTAATTTGTAAACTAACGTTGCTAAACGTTATTTTTTCTATGTTACGCACTTGTCAGACGCAGACAACACATACCTACGGGTGATGCGTCCTCATTAATATTACTATGTTTTATTGTTATGTATAATTAAAAAATATATTGTTTGTTGAGACTATTACACCACTGTATATTTTATTATTTACTATACACGATTCAAATTTTAAAGTGATTAATAATGTGTATTATTACTTAATAATAATTTTTTTGTTGCGAAAAATTTATAAAATTATTCCAATTACTTAAAAATTTATCTTTTGTACACAACTAATTAAGCACAAAAGTGTGTGATATAATAATAAAATAAAAAATATATATACAGGTAATACATATTATCTGCATGTTAGCCAATCTTCTTACTTATAACATTTAGTTTATCAAATTAAATACAACTAAGCGAATTTTAAAATTATTTTTATATTAAACAATATACTTCTACTTACAAATATTTCCATTTCTTTTTCAATGATTCGCCATTTCTCATACTTTTTAAAAACTGGTAAAAATTTAAATGTGCGTCATGTTTTAATAATAATCAAATATTCATAATTTTATTGTTATATGACCTAATATTATAGCTAATACATTTAATAAATAAGTTTACAGCTCAAATATTTTTTTTATTTACATTATATGCATATTTTATAATTAAATAGTATCTACATGTGTTTAATAATAAAAAAAAAGATGATTAAGTGGATAACGCTCTGCTGTACAATAGGTACTATTAATAATGTATTAAATTTGAATCCAATGATAGGTATCATTGTATGTACAAAAAACTATTCTAAACGGAGATAATTTGTCAACCTAGAATAAATTTTCCTGTGGGTGGTGAAAAAAGTGATTTATGTTTTAATGATACAGAAAATGCCAATTTAAACTATGTGTGCGTGTGTTTTAAGTTTCTTCAACTAGTAATTTTTAAATATAACAAAAATCTAAAATTATTTGATAGTAAATCGTTATTTTACGCATGAATTTCGGATTTCATAAAAATTTAAACTTAAGGTAAAATTTTTTTAACTGGCCAATGCTCAACTTCTTTTATAATTATTGTAAGCCTATGTTATTATGGAAACTTTAGTACTAAATATTCAATTCTTAACAACTTATATAAAATTATTTATACATTTTTAACTATTAAATTATTTGTAAATATTCATAATTTTTGCTAATTTTGTCAAAATTTGAACTTCAAAAGCTAATAAAAAAAAATGTTGGCTATGCATTCTTATAATCTTTAAATCATTATAAGACTAACATATGAGGAACTTTTTATTAAATTTTCAAGTATTTTGATTTAACCAACAAAATTTTATCGATATTTTTATAATGAAAAAACTGAAAAAAAAACGAATATTTTAAATGCCTATAAATAGCCTTAAATTAATCGAAATGTTTTGAAAATTAAATCGTGTAAAGAAAATACAAATCTAAATAATTGGTTAAGTCTTCAAGTATCTACGACTTATACTTTTTTAAAAATAACAAATATTGAAAATCGTTATCCTTATGCAAATTCGTAAAAATTTAAAATTCAGACGCTCATTACATTTTTCCTATAATGACGCTTTAAGTTTTCATTCTAGTTATTTGAAGTTTAACTTATGGGAAAGTTAGTGTATTTTCAACTAAAATATTACTTGTACATTTTCGTAATTTAAAAATATTTTATAAAAATTTAAACTATAAATGCTTATTAAAAAAATTGTGACAAACGATGATTTTATTTTAGCTATAGTAATAACAACTTAAAAGAAACCTCATATTTAATTATCATGTGTTTTAGCATCCAACATTTTTTTAATCGACTATTAAAACAAAATACTTCCAGTACACATATCAGAAAATGTCAGTTCTCTATAAATAACTCAAAAAAAGCAAAAATATTTTGAAAATGTAACTGTAAAAAAATCAGTTTTCGAAAACGTTTTACGTAAAAATTCCCGTTTTTTGGTCACTGTTTTTTTGTTTTTTTCCAGATTTTTTTGATAACAACTGGAAAATTCTTACTTATTATCTCGATTATACATTGAGGATATTTTTGTCATCGGGAACCACCCCTAAAGTTAAATGAAAGCATTATTTCAAAAAATTATGCTGTATATAGATAAAAAAAAAAATACACATAATGTAACATCAATTTATACTCGTACATTCATCAATAGTTAAGAATTTATACTACCAAATTGAAATAAAATAAAATATGTAATATCATAATATTTTCAATGGTTTAGGATCTTATAAATCTATTTATTAATTAGTTATATGTATTATAACTATTAATTATATTTGTTTATTTCTTTTTATTTATTTATAAATTTACATGTAGTAGTTACAAATATTGTTTATAATATTTTATAAATATTCGTATATTATTAGGACGTAATAAATTTAATTTACAATACAGGCGATGCTATTTAAATGAGTTATGCGAGTAATATACTTTAATAGGAAATCCAAGCTAATGGTTCCCGATAAATAGCGATTATGAAAATACGATGTCCAATATAAGTAGACAAGTATATTACTAAGAAGGCCCTGCGTTATTTGTTTCAGAACAAAATCAAAAACACAAATTCAGCTCATGGGGAACTTGTTAAGGGCTAAAGTCTACCCATCGAAGCTGTATCTTAGTACTGGATTAATTTTTAAGATCCTGCATATGTTCATCGATCATTTTACCGGGAAAAAAATAAGGTGAAAGCATAAGCATACATTGCGCATTGTGTGTGCTTTTCATTTAAACAAAATTTGCTCTTTAAATAAATAAATAGGTTTTAGTAATATTATGTATATGTATTATGTATATTGGGTTGTGATGTCGTACGTGGTCTACCAAACTCACTTTCAAGCAGTACACGATCTACCTAAAAATATACTATTGAGTTGCTGTAATTATTTATAATTATAATATTAAGCTTATATTTATTTTTATAATCACTAGTAAAATTAATGAATTAATACACTATTTTTACTTCCTTAAACTAAATATGTCATATTTTTATATGTAAGGAAATCGTCTAATTAGATATTGTCTTTTACTTTATTGCAAGTCATATTGGTTTAACAACTATTTGCTTTTTAAATAGTTTACGCAATTTACTTCCTCGTTTATAATGCACCAACAAAAAATTTAAATACAATTTTCGAGTTGATTATGAAATACATATTAAAACATACAATATAATATTATCGTATTGAATAAGTTGGATGAAAAATTGCAAAATATTGTTACGACGGTACGTTTAAATGATAATTATACTACATACAAATTGCAATTGGCCGTATATCCCCAGTTCTCTATACAATTAATTTTATCTTATCGTATTTATTGTGCTGTAAAAGTAAAAACCAGACATTCAAAAATGTGTAGCACGTGTTTATCGTCGGACGTCGATTGGAATAAAAACATATATATGTAGGATTGTAAGCTCATACCTACTTTCAATTTCAGGATTATCGATGTATATATATATATATATATATATATATATGCACTCATCTCTATAAATCACTTACGACAACACAAGCGTATATTGTAAATAAACATATTTTTTTAAGTATTTTAACAATAATAGAAATATTAATTAAAGTATAATTATCGCATATTTTACCTAAGTTTCACTTATGATAGAAAAATATTATTTAACACGAAACTACGAAACTACGAATCACTCGTAATATTCGTAATCAGTAAAACGATTTTTAATAAAAAAAAATTATATTTTTACATAAACAAAATAAATAATATAAACACATACATTTTTGTACCTACATTTACCATATAAAGTTTTCAAACACATCTTAAATCTGAATTGGCTTTTGAAAAAAAAATCTATAAGCTAATAATAAAACCTCTTTGATTCATCAATAAACATACGCAAACGCAATCGAGTAATATGTTAGCCAAAAGTGACAAACCTACGCATTCCGAATTTTACGATAATATACCTATATCCTATATTAATCCTATAGGATTAAAAAATAACTTTAAGACCCACAAATATCAACTAAAATACGTTTTTAATCTTTAACAAAAAATTATTTTTAATCTATTAATTTAAAATAATTTATATTGATCGTTAAATAAAATGTGTATGAACATAGCCAATATAGTACATATATAGGTTTTTTTTGTAACTAAAAATTAAAATGTATAAATAATTTCAATCTGTATAATATGTACCTACGTCATGTACAGATGTCAGATGGTCTAATAAAATGAGTAAAATATGTTCTATACGCATAACGTACTATTAGTATAAAACGTATATAACAAAATATACGTCTTGTTAAGAATTTTAAATAGGTATTTAAGTACTTGATTTATAAATTATATAAATATATTTTCCATTATGTAATTGAATACTGATACATTTGAAAAGTATATACTTAAAAATATTTTCTATATTAATTGGTGACCATGCTAGAATTTTTATTTTCAAGTTTTGAATAGGTTTAGTTATTTTTTGTTAAAGAGTATTACTTGTGAAAAAAAAATTATGAAGTTTCCATTATTTTTCTTATAGTCAGCGCCCGCTATACTCCAACATCTTAAATTATGTTTGTTATTTATTTATTTAAATAATATTTTTTTTATCTATGGCTATAGATTTTTATATGATTTGGTATGAAGAATATAAATTGCAAAAAAAAAAAAAAAAATCAAAACAAACTACAAACCACAACAATTATACTCAATCTGTTATAATCAAATATACTCTTATGCCATATAATATTAAATGAAAGTATTTTTTAAATAAATACCTATTAAATTCTATGACTAAAATCGCTACTCACAATATTCAATTCCAATTTATGTTTAAAACATTAAGACGTCTTAGTATTTACTTTATATTTAATATAATTTATTTAAGAAACATAACAATTATAACATTTTAAATATCGTTGTTCCTTGTTCGTATTTTTAGTGTTGTAACCTTGTAGGTATATTATAATATACATAATTGTAATTCTAAATGACTAAATGTATTAAATCTTTGAGTTTGATATTTTACTAGTAATATTTAATTTTAATTTTTTAACATAAAATACAATAATATGTAAATAAAATGTATTTAAAATACAAAAAAATATTTAAGTACTTAATAAACACTCATCTGTATAGGTGACCATCATTCTATTATAAGTGAATTAAATTCACAGTTTTAGGATAACTTAAATATAACGTATTTTAGATTTAAATCTATACAGCTGTAGTAAATTTACACAAAAAATATTTACAATACGGCAATACAATTCGTGTAATTTGAATAAATAAAAATTTATAATTTACACCATCTCATGTATGGATAGTAAAAATATGAATTTTCACCAAAATTCAAATCGATAATTCTTTTGATAGTAGACTTAGTAGAGCATAAAACATTGAAATATTAGAAGCTAATATACAGAATATTCCATTTTTGATTATGAGTGGTTATTTCATTTAGCTAGGTATTTACACTGTTACATGGTAGGTACGTCAATATTAACTTGAAACCTAAAAAGCTACCAAAATATAACAAATATTAAATAATAACAATATTATTACAAATACCTATACATAAGTATTAAGTATAATACCATAATAATAATAATTAATAACTGTATTATTTTTGTCAACATTTAATAAATATTTCTGATATTTCGTAGTAATGCAATTACGATGAACCGGACGTCAAACTATAATATAATGATTCCAGATAAGGTGGTGAATAGTTAGAAATCCCGAAAAATTATTATTGTCATAATGTCATTCGAGTCCGTCGAGTATATTATACATATTTGTAAATAGAACATATTTCATTGCCGTCTAGACATGCATTTAGTCATCGACAAGGATATGTAAATCTTACAGACAAATTTAGTAGGTATCTGAACTTTATTTAATCTCAAAATTAAAAAAAAAAGCAACAATTATTTAAAATATATCATATCTAAAAGCGAATTTTTTCGTTGAAATCTAGAGACCCGGTTGCTACCGGCTTCACGTATTTCCTATTATACTCACTCAGACAGTTTAAAACCACCCCTCGATTTCTTGTGTCGGGCGGCCGGTAAATCACCAAAAAGAAAAAAAATATTTTGTTTTGCCGCACCATTAAGTAGATTTATGATGTTTGATCTGTTTAGATTCAATATTACGTTATGGGAGTACGAATTCGATAACCAAAATTTTAGTGCTCTATAAATTATTATCTTCAGGTAGATTAAGGTTCCTCCACAGCTCAAATATGTGCAATTATAAAACGTTCTAATCGTCTTTTATTATTTATGGACATACAATTCCTGTTGGTATTTCATACTATTTTGAATGTACAATGTATAAAAGTATCAGCAATCAGCATATATATCTAGTTCGTTTAGTACGTTTTGTTTAAACATAAGAAATTGACACATTGGCCACATTACTCCAATTTATACAATGACTAAATGTTCTACACCGTAGCATAAACGTACAATGTGTCAATGTAGTGTGTACACTGTACATATTATGTTCTATTATATCATACATGTAGGCATATTAACTATTAAGAGAAATAAATATAGAAATTAAACCGCACATATAGACAAAATTGCATTATATGGTAATAAAAAAAAAAAAATCGGAAAAAAATCTAATAGAAATGTAATTAAACATTAAGAACTATTTAGTATTTTATTCAATATGTTATGTAAATTTATTTATTTATTTGATTTCGAATAATAATAACACATACATATTTACATTACATATTTGGAATAACATATTAAATGTATGTGTTGTTATTACTCAAATTCAAATAAATAAATAAATATGATGTTATGATTGCGCTGCAATACATTATGCGTTAAAATAAATAATAAATAATATCAATAATTAGAGCATAATCGTTAAATGTCTTAGTGTTTTTGTTAGTAAGGGGATTTTTTTCACCGGGTTTTTTCCTAAGTTCGCATTCTATTAGAACCGTAGGGCGTAGATACACTCAAATTATTTTTTGTACAATATTTTTATTCAATTTAATATCACTAATAATGTTGATTGAAAAAAGTTACGTTTTAAAACACGCCTTAAAAAATATCTTACTATTTTTGGAAGTAGAAATCTCACAGAATACGAATAATATGATAATAAATAAAAATTTAAAAATATTTAACAAAGGAAACATAATTATGTCATACCTATTTAAATTGTTGGGTCGCTGTAAATTGGGTCTCATTTATTTTTTTTTTTTTTATGTAAATTGCGGCCTATATTTTTGTATATGCCTAGATATCTGAATATTTTTTATTCATACGTAAATTACGTCTAAGGCTTTGCTTTTTAAATTGTTAAGTTTCTGTTGATTTATTATTGGTTTCAACATTTGTAAATGATTGTGATCTTTAAAACTATAAATATTATTTTCACATACAATTTCACAAAACACACGTCTTAACTGCAGCACATCGCAAATCGCATCGATCAATATTCAAGATATTATTAATATTTATCTTTAAAATGTACACTGTACAGCCGACCGGAAATCGGAATATCCCAGGCCGCAATTTACGTACCTACCTACCTACATTTCAAATATACCCGGGACGCAATTCACGTATGTTTTAAAAGTACACGGGCCAAAATTTACATAGTATATGACTATGACCATTTTGGGGGGATGTAAATTACCGACTCTAAAATTGTTGTATTGGATATAATTACCCTTTTTGAGGTAGGTACCCACCATAATACTGGTTATAATAATTTCTGAACTCTCGGTTAGTGGAAAAATTTGTGAATAGTTATGTCACTTACAACTAATACCTAATAATAAATTTGATAAAAAAAATATTTTATATGAAATAATTTGTTTATATTTACAATTTACGGTTCGAATTGCACATTATTATATACAATCTACATTGACCGTAATATATATTTATACATATGTATTATAGATATAATAATATAGTCATTAAATACGTAGGTATGCATAAAACAAATTGCATATTAAAAATGATTAATGATTCATAACCGAATAAAATAAATTAAATGAATGTACAGGAAGTGCTTAATTTATTGAAAATGTTTATGTAGGTACATTTGTACATTTATTTTTATTTATAAACATTAAAGAATTAATTATAATATTCAATGTGTTAGTGCGTTAGTGCGTTACATTTATAATGAGAAAATATGACAATAATGTAAATTTATACATTATGGTAAAAATATTAAATTTACACCCGAAATCTAAAGGTTTTTTTCTTTAAATTAACAAAATTTAATCAACAGTTATATAAATAAAAATGTTGTGTATATCTACGTAAGTTATAGAAAAATAACTTTTATTTGAATTTCTTATTTTCAAATCTACCAACAGAAAAATTATCAAAATTTAATTTAATCATAAGTATAATAGGTATATATATATAGGTATTATAGGTATTATAATTACCTTTATTAGGTAATATTATTTATTTTTTTTTTTTTTTGTACTAAGTAATTTCATAATTTGTAGAGATATTGCATTTCTATTTTATAACATGTTTTTTTAAGTAGGTACAGTAATTGAATATCTAATATGAACAAGTAAACCCTTTTGAACTTTTAATATTAACTCTCAAATATGAAACAGTTAACTGACAACAAGATTAATGTTAAGATGTGAGTTGATTATAACTCTGATAAAAGTATTTAAATTCAGGAACCAGATACTACAAAATGAGTACAAATCGTATAAAAATACAAGTACTATTTAAACATTTGATTTTAATATCTATTAAGTGTAGGTAATAAATATATTTAATGAATCAATTTGTTTTCTACTTTCAAGATAACTTTAAAAATATAAATTAAATAAAAAAAATTGCTTCGTAAATACATATAGAAAAGGTGGAATTCAAAAAATATCTTCTTTAGAGTTATTTTAATTAGGACATTAGTTTTTCGCATAACCGTATTTACAATTTCGACAAGAGAATGAATATGAGTAACCACCACGTGTTTAACCATCATGCGAAACTCTGTGAATCCACATACCTATTATAGGTAGTAGGTACCAACTACCTACGAAATAATAATATTAATTGAAATAAACTTTCCTTATCGAAGGTACTTACAACTAATGGCATGCGCAGCGCTATGAAAGCACGCGTCCGCATAATCGTACACACAAATACATATCTATTAATATTTCGTACACAACACTGACACTGTTCTAAGGTATACTAACTATATTATACTATAAGTGTTGTAATGTTCGGTCACGATTAAAATCCAGCCCATATAACTATATTATGCACCGCAATTGCGCTGGCACATGGCACTATTCCTACGTACTGATGATATGTTTCTGAAAAAATTGCTTACAATTTTATTGATTTGCAGTTAGTTGAATTTAGAGAACTCCCATTAAGGTTTACATCTTCTATAAATGTTTTGATTTTGTAGATACATAATGATATTATACACGAATCGATAAACAACCATAGTAAAAAACCTAATCTCTTTATTTATAATCTAAATCATAATAATTTCTCTTATTAGTAAGCCATGTACTACGTGTCTACGTGAATGCGACGAAAAACAAAACGTCTTGTATTTCGCCACATCGGTCGCACCCGCCGCAGTAGGCGAAACATGGTCAGGATAGACTCGCCGCACTCACGTAGGACATAATTTTAGTGACGTCACTGATATCTTATTACACTAATTAATGACTTGACTAAATAGTATAATTGATGAACATAAAGTATTGTATTATGTATTATACTGCAAAAGACCAATGTACAACAGTGACTGAGACATGAGATACATTTGAAAAAATATAATGTGTAGTAAGTTGGAAGTAATAAAAAAAAAAGTTTTACGCAAAATAAAAATAAACCTTACAATTGTAAATATTTACCCACTTATAAGTGTTTGAAATAAAATAATTAAAATTTGCAAATTTCATAATACAATAATTAATAATATTCGGATCTTTAAGAAAACATTTAAAGATAATTTTTTTTTCGAATTTTTAATTTTATAAATTATTGTTGTTAAGTATTTTTTAAATATCTATACTTACAAGGTATTTCTATTTAAGATTACTAATATACTTTACTAAATTAGTACTTACAATTAACTAACAACAAGTTAAAAAAATGGGAAAGGTAATAAAGTGATGTAATAAATTATAAAATTGCCATTGTGAAGTGTGAGTTGTAACTCGTCATCGAGAAGTCACTGTAATGTAGGTATCTATGTATTATATTTGAATTTGAATGAAAACAATTCATAGCAAAATCAGCCTATATTACTAAGTATATTTTATGATATATTTTTATTGCTATTAAAATAATTTATTTTATTATTAGTAGGATTAATACAGTTGGTTCAATTAATTTTTCGCGAAGTACATTGAATTTGAAATTATCATTGTGTATATAAAATATATAATATATAAGTATAATAATATACCTTGAAACTTGAAAGTTCCAATTACAAACAAATAATATTTTTAAACTGCAATAGAATATCTAAAATCATTATTTCTTGTTTAAACATCTAATATTGTATACAGTATACACTGTTTAAATAAATGTTTAAAAAAAAAAACACTGTGTTTGAACATTTTTAAATTATTTGGTTACAGAATGAACTATCTTATGTTAAATTTACACTCTTTATATAGGTATACAATTGAACATTTTAACTACAAAATTATTTGACAATTTTCACGAATCTTTAAAATATAAAATCGCACCTACGTATATTTGATATTTTCGAATACTTACTATAATAACTTATTTTACTTATTAAGAACCTTGTATCACATTTTTAAGTTTTTTGACTGAGTGAAAATTTTTTACAAAATTTATAGAATAAAAACTCGTCCAAATTACCAACTAGACCCAATATGCTACCAGTAACCACCCCTAAGGTTGATTTTTACTTAATTAAAATTCTTATCTACCTCAAACTGTGGTGATAGATAGAAAAAACACATTGTTGTAAAATCAATAAATTCACCTCTCCGCTTAGACTTTAAAATATTGATTATTTCATTACCTAAGAATTGTTATGTTATAATTATTTTATGACTATTAATCATATTTTGATAATATAAATGAATTTGATAGATAATTACACTAATATTTATAGCAGTCAAATCAAGTATCTTTAAATAGTTAATTTGTTTAAATAATTTGATTACAATAAAAAAAATTAAAATTTACATACGTTTACTATTATAAATACGCACATAATATATATTTTTTATTACGTTATAAGTATTTCACATAAAATTATTATTTGTAGCTTCGTTTGTATTTTATAGAGTTACGGCTCATTTTTCGAGGTTCGTAGTTGCATTTTATGTCCTCAATATTTAAACTACGCCAATAACAGCCTATTCACAGAACGATAAAACTTGCCAATATTCTCTCCCTTCTACTGATTCATACCAATCAAAGTTCATAAAAACGCATTTATTTTTTTCTCTATTGTGTTCGATTTTATTTTATTATTTATAGAACGACTTGATTATTTTTATCTCAACAATTTTTTTTTTTTATAGATTTCTATTATTAAATCCTTACAATCGTTTCATTTTTAATTACATGTGAATATTTTATACAAAACACACTCGTATTATATTTCCATTACATACTCTTACATAGGTATTGTTCAATATTTTGGTTTAATGGCATTCAAAATGAAATAGGTATATTTTTTATCGGTAATCTTTAAAACATGTGAATATAGTCATTAAATACACAGTGAATATTTAAAAGTATTTTAAATCATAATATGACTTTTTATTGTTTATTCAATTTAATTATAAATTTACGTAAAAATGTTCAGTGTAAGATATCGTAAAAATTGCTTTAAAAATAGTGCTTACATACAGTGAACTAATTTCTTAGATTATGGTTTCAATTTACAATTAATTTCCTACACGTGTTTTATACTCAATAGTTTTTGGAGTGGAAAATATTAATATCCCTATCGATATAATTTTTTTAAGACAGACGATTTTTGGCAAATGATATTATTCCTGTTTACCATCTTCATAAAAAAATCCGGGCAAGTTGCCCTGATCACCCTGTATCTAAACTAGTAACTACTATTATATAAGGTGATGCAAAACTATATAAGACATACGTGTGGGTGTTATATATTTTGGCACACTACTACTCCAACACTCGATCGTTATCTTCTCCTTCCCACTCCCACTATTTCCCTACACAACTCTTTCTATCATGGATTTACCTCACTAAGAAAATGCCCGCGGCTATTTTCGAGTCTAGTGCGAGTCGCGGTTACGACAAGACATTTTTATTGTATATAAAAATATGTTTAATTTCCATTCGTCGACGGTTTTTTTTTCATTCCAGTGTGTATATGTAAATTAAATATTTAAAGCTTGTACGCAAGTAGAGTTTGTTTTTAAAGATAGTATATCAATTTTCATTTTTAAATTATTTGTTTATCTATAGTCTATACTGATAATGTCGTTTATAAATAATAGAAATTAATGCATTTTATGCTTAGTGTTTACGTATATATTAACTTAATGCACGTGTGTATTACTATATTTATTGTGCTTGAATAAAACAATGTCTGAACCAAGCAGTTCACGTGACGAAAATGAGGATAAGCCCCGAAAATGTAGCTTTAAATTAATTACAAGAAAGAAAAAAATAACAAAAAAAAGTTCTCGAATCAGTATTGGAGAATGCAGTGAAGCAATGGGTAAAACTTGGGAAAAAGAGTCATTCAAAGATAGAAAAAATAGAGGTTCTAAACGAGAACGATGGCTATTAACACGAAAAACGTGGAGATATATGGCAGATGCTGGTAGAAAATTGATACCTGAAAACGTTGGAAATCGACCCGAAGATGTACCAAAAATCGAAGCATACTTTCAAGACGTGTGCCAAAAGGAACCTAGATTTTTGCTATGGAGGAAACAATCATACCCTGGAGCCTTAGGATTTAGAAGTCGAGGTAGACCAAGAGGAAACAGGTTTAAATTAGGAAGTGTCCGAGAAAATGCTAGTAGTGCAGACGAAGCAGAAAGTATAGTTAAGGTACCTAGTGTATCATTTTTGGCACATCCTAGACCAGCAGGAAGATATGAACTTCAACAACTAAGAAAAGACTTTTTATTTGGCTCGACTGAAAACAATACACTGTTATCAAATTACCAATATCCTGATTCCAAATCTGACTTAGTTCAATTTATTAATGATTGTATTGGTAATCCCGAAGAAACAACGCACGTCGAAGAATCTTCGTTCGATCATGAACAACTTTTGGAAAAACTAGAAGATTATATATCTAAAACAAATGATACACATACATTAGATAATAAAAAACCTTCAAGAACAAATATATTGGAAAGTGATAACACACAAAAAAATCTATTAGAAACTCTAAGGAGATACTATGCAAGGTCTACAAACAGAGAAAAAGTAATAGGAGATATTTTAATGGATAGAAAACTGTTAGAAAATTTATACTTTGAATTAAGGAAAACAAGAGGATTTTTGGGTCGAAGAGTAATTGGTTCGTCGTCAAATTTAGGACTTACTTCTATGAATTATTTCAACTCTGCGTGGAATGATAATCAAAGAAAATACGATAGAATAAATACATCATCAGAATATCTAAATGTATTCAATGATAAAAAAAATAAATTGTTTTTAACAAATGACAAATCATATAACTTATCATCTCCACCACCTGTTATCGAAATTGAAGACATGGAAGCAAAGTACATTGATACTGGTATTCAAACTGTACCCTTGGAACCTGCAATATTAGGATTAATCGAAGATGAAAATAGGAGAAAACTCGACTCAGTTGAAGTACCTGATAATACATCAAAAGTTCCTTCGAAAGCTTTACAGCGCAAAACTAGCATAGAAAACGACGATATATCACCTTCTGTAAGTGACACAATAAAAAGATATTTAAGAATGGCAAGAAAAAAAAGCGTTGAATCCGATAAAATAGATAGGTTTAAACGAGTGAACTATGATCGTAATATAAGAAATATTAAAGGTAAAGGGGAACCGGACATATGCGAAGGTGATGATACTAATAAATCAATACAAACAGACGATTCGTGGCTTTCAATTTTAAAAAATATTGATGACAATTCTAACTCAAGAATAACAAGTTCTAGAAGCAGTATTGATACTGGCACGACTTTTAGTGGAGAAGAATTGTTATCACCTCCTTTATCCCCACCGAAATCTCTTAACGGTAATAAGATAATTCTATGAAACATTATGTAACTCAAATAATATTTACAAATATAAATAAAAATGAAATATTTTTTTAATAATTTATATTCTGGAGTTAGTAATTTATTATGGCCTAGAATATTCTATTTATATATATAATTGATAAATTAATTATAATTAATTACCATGTATTATATTATAATATTTTTTATTAGGTATTAAATTGTGTATAGGTTTATTTTAAATAATAAATGTATTCTTTTTTTTAGCCCCCGGAATGCAGAAGTCAAGATCTTCAACAAATGTTCAGCAAGGGTTTATGTCCAAACGTATATGGAAAGGACGTTCAAAAAGTCAAACTAGAACAAATGCAGTTGCATCTCCTTGGACACCATTGGTAAGCATTTATTTTATTAAAACAGTAACATTTTTTTAATTAAATAAATTTCATAGTAAGAAAATGGATTAGATATTCCGATACTATTCATACAAATAAGCAAAAAATGCTTATTTTAAAATTGTGATCATTAATGTCACATCAAAATCTTAACAGTATAGATTTTAAAGAAAATAAATTTAGTCAAAACAATATTAATTATTGTAAAATCTATAAAAAATATAAAATAAAATTGTTTAACTTAACTAAAATTTTAGTTTTATTAACTAAATATTGTGTGTATTATTGTGTATGTACTACATACATCATTGCAGTTTTTATACATATGTAAAACATTAAAATCAACTGCAAATTTCATTCTCACACATTTCAAAATGGTATTATTGACTAAATACATATTTTAGACAAAAAACTCACTTGTCACCAAGTCAAGAAATACACTGGTTGTTGGCAGTCCCAAAATGATCTATAACAGAAATCAAGGTTATCAGTTATTACGTACGGTGAATTTCAGTAACATAAATATGACATACTATGCATTTTTACCTTACCATAAAGACTAAAAACAACTTATTTTAAATCTTTACAAAATACCACTATTGTCAATCTAGGATAAAAAAAAATCATAATATTCAACAACTTAACAAAAAAAAATATATTTATTTCAAAATATCTTTAATATAGGAAACGTCAAAAATGAACAGAGAAATGTTTTTTTATGACGTACCTAATAATAATTGATTGCTTAATATATTATTCTCATAAATCGAGCCTCTGAAAAATAAATTAGTGACAATATCCTAAATTTCATTTTATTATACATAAACAAATCACTGAGATTGCCACAAGTAAT
This sequence comes from Aphis craccivora, assembly GCA_009835225.1. Taxonomy (NCBI): domain Eukaryota; kingdom Metazoa; phylum Arthropoda; class Insecta; order Hemiptera; family Aphididae; genus Aphis; species Aphis craccivora. The sequence goes on from VUJU01001738.1 coordinate 46,591, forward strand.
ATAGAAGTAAAAATAGTAATTTTATTTTTACTTATACGAGTATTTACTAATCTATTAAAAACCAACCTCGAACAGATTAATTTTTTAATGTTGTAAATTAAATATTAAATACATAAAATATCTATAAAGGTAATAATATTTAAATTGTTAATGTTCGGATAATAAATAAATAAACAAACTAAATAAACAGATTTTAGTTAATTATTAATTAGATTTTAACCTTTTTTCGAATTAATTAATTAATAAAAAATATATTAATATATTAATAAAAAATAATGTAACGAAATCAAAATTAAAGTATTGTAAGTGGATTGCTTATTTTATCAAAACATTTGTAAACATTTGAATAAACACGGACAAGATCCAAATATAAAATAAATATATTATACTGTTATGCACTTGTTTCATCGGTTCACTAGTTATATAATGTAAGTTAATTACTGGCAGCCATTACAAGATATTTCAAAACATTAATATTTATATGTATTTTTTTTTCATTTTTAAATTTATTATTTCTTTTAATCCGTATAGAGGATCATTATTTATAGAGCTATGAATTTAATGATTTCACATAATATCCACAAATTTCAGTCTGAAATCAAAATAATAAGTATGATACAAATTTAATAAATGACATCGCGCTATTCTAAATAAAATACCATATTTTCCACACTTAGATGTTACCAAGTGCGTATAATTGCATGCAACTGTTTATTTTTATGTTTTATTGTATATTTGGGGAAAATGATAGTTTTAGCTAAATTATTTACCTATATAATACCTATTTTTAAATAAAATTTGTTTTGTTTTCAAAAAAAAAAAAAAACATTTTTTTAAAACTACCTATTAATTTGGTTTAGTAATGGAATTTTTTTTTATATACAATTTTAATATTTTACGCATACTGTTAATGCATTTTTAAGTTATATACATTATATTATATTGATTTTTTTTTTTTTACTATGTTTATTTAATATGTTTTCTCATATTTGGTGCATTTTTAATACATAGGTATTGGTGATTCGAAATTTGAGTAAAATGATCATAATGTTTCTATTACATTAAATGTACATCCCTAGTTATACTTACTTATAATATACAAAATAAAAACATGTTTGATTAATTTTTGTTATTCAATTAAGTATGGTTATAATATTATTATATTAAACATTTTACATTAAAGAAACTTGGTATATAAGACTAACTTAATAATCATTGATTATTATAATTTTGTATAATGCAGTTGTGTAGTACCTATTTGTAAAAATATATGCATGGATTTTGTAACGTTAAAAACAATAAGACTAAATTAAAATTTGGAGGTAGGATTTAAGTTTCAAGTTATAGCGGTTTGAATTTTGTAAATTTTATGATATTGGGGTCAGTATGATTGTATATAAGCAATTTCGTGCAACAATAAATTACATCAGCAATGATCCCGGGTAAGGTACAAAACTAACACTAACATCGGAGCCATTTTCCATACCTAATTCAGTTATACTATGATTATTGTAATTATTCTAACTATATGGATTATAAAATATGAAAAAAAAACAAATTTTTGATATTATATTATTTAAATTTTTAAATTTTTATACTTTTGCCTCTAAAATACAATAATAAAAATTATTTATGGAATGGCTCACGCATTTGTCACATAAAAATAGGTTTTTTTTAATTTAATTTGTTGATCATAAACATAATAATGGTAGGTATACACGTAATGCAATTTCCATTCCTTATATATAGTCGATAGTGAACCATAAATCAGCATATTACGTAAATACACTGTAATGTATTTAAAGTATCTCGTATCTCTTATTGTAATTATAACTCAAAATATTCTCTGATTTCTTATGAAAATAATTGTCATGTCAAAAAAAAAAAAAAAAGATTTTTATTTCACTTCACAAAATATCCACCGGGCGTTGAAATGGGATGAAATAACACAAACAAATCGAAAAATCCTAATTGGTACAATTTTCAAGCGTATATAACCTTACTTGTGAACAAAGTCAATTAAAAAAACATACCAAAACTTATTATAACGGTGTTTATAGCTACTACAAAAACTAAAATATTGAATTATTGAGTATCAGTTAAGCATGTGACTGCTGTATGAAAAAATGATGTGGAATGTTTGTCATTAATTCGGTTTAAATATAAGTTAACATTTTAAAGTTAAATAATAAAATAATAGTATATAGTTATATTTTCATAAAAAAAAACATTACATAATACTATTTATTTGTACAATGTTTAAAAAATTGAAATATTTTGTCAAATCAACAATTTTTAAATTACATTTATTTTAATTATACATATTTATTAAATTAATTACAAGATTATTTAAGATTCTGAACGAAGAGATGAATGATGAATGTATTGATTTTACAATTATGTGTTTTTTTTTTTTTTAATTTTGATAAAAAAAAGGGGGCACGTGGGTACCGCTCTGCTGTACATTAGGTGCCGTGTGGATCACTAGTATATACATTATAGGAGGGTTAAATTTGAATCCAATGATAATTATCATTGTATACGAAAATCGATTCTGAACGAAGATGATTTGTCAGCCTAGGTTTAATGATCTGAATACATCAAAATTTAAGTTTTTATAATTATTATTAGCTAAACTTAAGGAAAATCTTGTATTAAATTTTCAACTCTTAGCTACTTATACAAACAATTTGTATGAATTATAACTACAAAATAATTTGCAAATATTCATGGTTTTGACGAATTTTCGTCAATATTTGAACTTCAAATGCTAATAAAAATTGTGCCTATGTAATCTTATAATTTTTTAAACACTATAAGAATAATATATGAGAAACTTTGTATTAAATTTTCAAGTATTTGATTGGGCCAAAAAAAATTTATTGACCCTTCAAAAAAAAATTTTCAGAAAATTTGAAAATTTCAGTTGTCTATGAATAGCTCAAAAAAATTCAAAATATTTTGAAAATTAAATCACGTAAAAGAAACGCCAATCTTAATAACTGGTAAAATTTTCAAGTATCTACGACTTATACTTTTTGA
>VUJU01001739.1:0-49617 GCA_009835225.1 Aphis craccivora
AAAAATTCTCATAAAAATCAAAAATTTCAGTGGTCTATAAATAACTCAAAAAAGTCAAAATTTTTTGAAAATTTAACTGTATACAGATAACACTAACATAAATATTTGGTGAAAATTTCAAATATTTATAGTGATTATTTTTTGAATTACAACCATATAAAAAAATCGATTTTGTCTAAAACTGGTTTTGCGTAAAAATTCCTGTTTTTCTGTTACTTTTTTATGGTTTTTCCTGACGCTTTTGAAAACTATTGGAAATTTTTTACTTTTGACCCCCCAAAGTACCAACTAGATTCACTTTCTTATCAGAAACAGGGCTCATTTTTTAAAATCGAAGCACTTTTACTGCTTCAAAACGTGGTGACAGACAAAAAAAAAAAACACACATCATTGTAAAATCAATACAGTCATCACTCCGTTCAAAATCTAAAAAATACATTATGATCATACCAATAGTCATGGTACAGGTAAAATATCACTCCGCTCAGAATCTAATAAAATATCATCTACATTCATGTGGCCCATTAGCTCAGTTGGTTAGAGCGTCGTGCTAATAACGCGAAGGTCGTGGGTTCGATCCCCCCATGGGCCAAATAACTTTTGTTTGTTTTTCTCGTCAGTTTTATAAGTTAAATTTTTTGTATATCAAATAATTATATTAATAATACCACGACTTTTCACGAAATTTCGTATGGTTAAATAACGCAAAATAATAATGATGTAAGGTGTTTATAAATTCGCATAAAGATACTAATAGATAATAAAAATAATTTTTTTCTCACATTTATATTATTATTCTTACAACCGGGAAATATATAATAATATTATAACATCGTTAAATGAATAATAATAATAATGATTATTAAACAAAAACATGGGGCGTGGCTTCTGTCGGGTTTCGTATCATACAGCCAATCAGCGCGCTACTGACTGAATATACTACTTTTCTATTGGTCATTATTATTATTATTATTGGATACGTTTTAACATTTTTAACTACTCGAGTCTCAAGACTAAGTCAGTCAGTAGTAGTTAGAACGCAGTGATGTGTACTTCAAACCACAGAATAGAACCCTCCAGGATCGTTCAAAGCACCTAGCCGTTGTCAGTGTTGTCACATATCATATCGGATATACTTCTACAATAATAATTGATTCATCTTCGATTAGTTCTACATACACGTTTTAAGGTTAGTCGTGGGCGATTGCTTAACTATACGCTCTCAACAATTATTTTTATATATTATAAAATTTAAATTATAATACAGACGACTTTCGATATTTAAAACCTTCGATACCTAATTCGAAATGTTCAGCAATTCGAAATAACTGCTAGTTCTCTTGAAAATTTCGCGGTAATTCGAATAAAAACCATTCATTTAAGTACACTCTATAATTCCAAATTGCATTTTGAGAAAACTGGCCACTAACAAATGACGATTTGAATTTTCATCCGTTCAACCCTCGGTATTTACCAAATATATTTTTTATAATCTTTTTTTGTTAATAATTTACTATATAATCGTGTAGAAATTCAGCTTACTATTTTCAATAATAATTATAAAATTATGATCGTAAGAATTATATCGTTATTTCTTGATCGTCTCTTATCGTATTTTAAGTTCTACAAAATTACTTAGTTGTAAATTTAATACTCCTATAATAGGTACTCTTTATACCTAATAGTGATCCACACAGCAACTAATATGTACCTACAGCAGGACGGTTCCCACTTGCAGACAATGCTATTTTTTAAATTTAAATTTCGTTTGGTTGGTTATAAAGTAAAGATCTTGTGACGAATGCGACTAATTTAAAAAAAAAAAAAATCTGACGCTTTCGGAAAAAAAGTTTAATTTTCATAGTATAATAATATAGTTTAATTATATTTTGAAAACAATAAATACATAACTGTAGTCTGTAATACTTCATAATTTATTGAAATATTTATTAATTATGTGCGTAGAATAATAATGATAAACGGACAATAAATTTATTTATTTTTTTCTTATTAAGTCTAAGTAAATCGATTTTTTTTCAATATTTTGAACTATTCAGCAATTCGAACACTCGGTAATTCGAAATTTTTCAAAAGTCCCGCCAACTTCGAATTATCGAGAGTTGACTATGTATAACACATATAGGTCGGTCGAAATTTAAATTTTACAGGAGAGACATGCTAAACTTATTTTGTGTAACTTGTTATGTTCTCTTTTTGAAATAAATGAAATACACAATATACTGTTACTATAAGAACACGTAGTTATGTTTTGTTTTCACACCGAATAGTGTGTTTAGATACGAGTACAATAATAACATATTTCTGTAAAAATCTGAAAATGTCAATATATTCAATATTGTACATATTCTCTAACAAAAGTTGTACTAAAAGCTTCAGAAAACTCTCAGGTATAACAGTAAAAAAATTGGTGACAATACGTTGAACGGTGCAGGGATTTTTTCGTTTGCGTGACAAAAAACCGAGACTTGCTTTTATAGTATAAATAATGTATAATAGATATAATAATATATTAAATTAGCAATTTTATTATTTACTGATTTTTTTAATCAACAAATTGTTAGATCCATGTCAATGTTTTTTCAGTAAACAATGTAGGAGATTCTTTATTTTATGATTTATGAAACATGAAGTTGTTTACACTTTATACTTTATTAATAAAAACTTAAATAAAATAACACACTGTAAAAAATAATGAAATGAAAATTTTAATTAAAAGAAATAATGGGGCTTCCCCCTTCTATAAAAAAATTTCTGGCTTTTTGTAGACACTTATTATAGTGAAATAAATAAATGTATTGCTTTAAAATTAAATTATAGAACTGTATAGCCTTAAAACATAAAATTTATAGGAATAATAGTCGTTGGAACCACGGTAATTAAAATATTTTTCATTTAAGTAATTAAATTTGAATAAATATTTCATAAAAATAGATATAGGTAGGTTTTATTTAAATACTTTTCATGTATCTTATTATAAACGTACAAGTAGATCATCTTGGTTTTTCATTTTACAGTCATTTAAACTAGAATACTAAATACTGAATAAGATATTAGGAATTCATAATTACTTTTTTGTTCAACAATTTATCGTGTTACAATACTGAATATATATGGTGTAGATTAACATTAGGAGAGTTATAGATTTGATTTTAATATCGAATGTCTGTAATTATTTTACACGATAATCTAATTACATTTTTGAACTTTTAATAAAAATATTTGAATTATTTTACATTGACGTATGATTTCATATAAATATAATAGGTATTATAATTTATACAATCGGTAGGTAGGTATATTATATATTATTGTATATATTATATATACAATACATACTATAATATAGGGACCATATAATTTACTTGTGCACAAAAAATACCTACGTATTTCGTTTTCAATCGATTTTATTGAAACGAATGAACGTGTGTTTTTTTCATTTATGTGGAAGGTGCTTGTCATATCTGTCATCGGTCATATTATAACGATTTCAATAATAATTTAATCCATTTAACTTTTTAGCCGAAGATAGCGCGCCAACCGATCCAGGTATATGCGGTAAATTTATGACCATGTGTGCTTGGGCACTTGTTGTCATCACGTTCCCGTTTTCTTTGTTCGTCTGTTTCAAAGTTAGTGCATTTAGTAGTTTCATTCTACTTACGTTTACATAAATCCCTAAACTTTGACTCTCTATTTAACAATAGAAATAATGTATTTCTTCTGTTTTTGCATTGGCAGGTAGTTCAGGAGTACGAACGAGCAGTAATATTTCGCCTGGGACGTCTGGTATCGGGTGGAGCGAAAGGGCCGGGTGAGTACACGTCTATATAAATATGCTAAAATATTCACGATTAATGAGCAATTTTTTCCTACTAGGTATATTCTTCATTTTGCCATGTATTGACAACTACGCTCGTGTTGACTTAAGAACACGCACTTACGATGTTCCACCACAAGAGGTATCGTATAATTTATAATATTATTATAATTATGTATTGTATTAGTTCTGTCGTGCAATGACATCGACGATACATAAATATTATCGATATAAATATAATATAATATGTATACAATTTTCATATTTCAGCTACCTACATGTATTGTGTATGTTACTATAGAGCGTAGGCTATTCTGCAGTGGTGTCTCTTGATTTTTCAATAATAAAAAGATCAGTAATTTGATACTCAATGGGGGTTTTTGCCTCCGTCACCCACGAACACGTCAATGAATATTTTACACGTTGTTAGGCAATAAGCAAGTGATGGTTTAAAAGGTATATAATAAAAGCACTGAGTACTTGAAGTACTCCGGTAATTAAAAATGTTTTATTACGGTATTTTAAACTTACACTAATTAGATACTTCACCACCTCTTTGACAATATTAAATAATATTTTTTTTTTAATTTAAATAATGGATTATGGCCTAAACTACAGTCAAACATTTTTATTTTTTAAATACCATTGTTTGTTTTGAGAGGAAACCATCCCATTTATATTGTTTCCGTCTTTACACCAATGTACAACATAGAAAAATCGTAATTAAATGTTAAATATGAGTAAAACCAATTTTGTGATTTAGGATTTAGTAGTTTAGTATTAAATTGAATAAATCTATTATCAAATTTTAAGATATTAATTTTATGAACTGTAGGTATCTCGTAGGTTTTTATTGATATTTAATAATTAATTGTATGTTATTAGGTATTATTGATTAATAATATTAATATATTTAAGAAATAATAAACATAATCTAAATAAGTGTTATATGATATTTAGGTATTGACCAAAGATAGCGTGACCGTGTCCGTGGACGCCGTGGTCTATTATCGTGTATGTAACGCTACGATATCTGTAGCTAACGTTGCCAACGCTCATCAATCTACTCGGCTATTAGCTCAAACCACTTTAAGAAACGTCTTAGGTACTAGGCCGTTGCACGAAATTCTCAGCGACCGAGACGCCATATCGAAAACCATGCAAGTATCGTTGGACGAAGCCACCGAGTCGTGGGGCATCAAAGTCGAACGGGTGGAAATGTGAGTACTATTTTTGAAGAAAAGTGTTTTTGGTTTTTCTATAAAAACATAATATATGTTGTTACTTATAAATACATGTGGTGAAAAACATTACAGCAAGGACGTGAGATTGCCAGTTCAGTTGCAGAGGGCAATGGCGGCGGAAGCTGAGGCGGCTCGAGAAGCCCGTGCTAAGGTTATCGCGGCTGAAGGTGAACAAAAAGCATCGAGAGCTCTCCGTGAAGCTTCGGAAGTTATAAGTGATTCTCCGGCTGCTTTACAACTTAGATACTTACAAGTATGCCTTGGTTTATTTTTTTTTTTTCTTTATTAAAAACAGAATTATGAGTTATTATAATTGTAAGAATAAAATTATTATAATTATATAAGGAACCTTTAAAAATATTATAGTGCTCTCTATAATATCTAAGAGAAAACTTTTGAAATGATATGAATATTATTAAATATTTTAGATTCTAATCGAAACTATGATGTTTCGATTTTACAATTTTTTTGTGATTATATTTACGATGAGTATATATAGGTACCTATTTGAAAGAATGCTTTGATTTTTTACTTTGAAGGTGATTTTTGATAGAAAATTGGATCTGTATAGTTACCTAATACTTTAAAGATGTCAAAATTCATAACTCCTAATACTTTTCAAAATTATCAGGAAAAACAAGTAGTACAATTTTTTTTTACATAAACGTTTAAATTTAGAATTTTGGTAAAACTTGCGAAAATATTCAAATTATTCTATAGTTAGATATAAATATAATGTTTTTCTTTCATATTAATTAAAAATATAATAAAGTAATACGAGATATTTTATAACATTTTTAACCTATAGTTATTTAGGTTCGTAATTTTTTTTTTTTTTTATATAAATTTAGGTTACATTGCGGTATTTTATTTTGTTTCTATGATAATCTTTTTGTATTTTTGAACATCATATATTGTGTTATACTTATAAGGTATTACGATATAATATTCGTACGTCGTATATTTTATTTTATTTTTTTAGACATTGAATACAATATCAGCGGAGAAGAATTCTACAATCGTATTCCCACTACCAATCGATATAATTTCATTTTTTACGAGACCCCGAGAACCACGGGAATCTACAAAACTAGCTCAACAAAATCAAAGCAGTTAAATGTTAGATATTTTTTAAACGTATATGTTTTAACTTATAAGTTATTCATATTTATTATATTTATTCAAACTTCAAATATATAATTTGTGTGTTCAACTATTAGATACAAATTATGTATTAAGTATTAGAAAATATTACAGTTATCGTCACAACATTTATTTTGCGATTTACAGGGTGCGGGTCTAAAATATGCATCATCGGTTTCGAACGGCCAGTACTCAGACTATGGTGGTGGTAGAAAGTTGAGAGGGGTATCATGGTGTTTGTAGGAACATACAGTTTTAAGTCAGTTGCAAATTGTTAATTTTAATGGGAAAATTGAAACAAATGTTTACCGGGTGCCTATAGTATTTCTAAGGCGTGACCCGCGTGAAGTGACCTGGCGTGCTCGCCAGATTTAAGTATTTATAACTATTTATTCTTTGAAATAACCTAAAGGAAACCGCTTTTAAACATCCTTCATACAGCCTGGAAGAACTTAATGCGAAAATCAGGAAGGAAGCTTTACCGCCTTTACCCATTCGAATGTATCGACAAACGATTGAAAGCTTCTGGGAATGCTTTTAACTTTTAAGAAACTATCACTGCTGACGACCGCTATTTTAGAGATGTAATATTTAAACAGTAATACAAAAGACTAGATTGTCTACTTAATCGAACAACATATTCCTTATTCCCGTAAGTTATTGAATAATCGCTATTTTACAATCTTTTAAAACTGATGCATATTTTACGCCCCGCACTTTGTACAAGTTATATAACCAAGAACCAATAATTTTTGTAAAAATGGAATAATTATAAGCTAATATTAATTTATTCTTAAATTAAGTGTATTATATTGTATAGGTATATACAAAAAAAAAAATAATTGAGAATTAATCATCATTTTTCGTACATTTTATCCATTTATGTGTTATATATTTGTTGTTTATAACTAACTATACCCAAACTAAACCATAATATGTTCTACTTAATTATTATTATTACGACTATTTAAAATAATCGAAGGGTGGATAAATATTGCCTATATAAACTATATAGTTATTATTTTATAATAAAAATATTTGTACACTAATTAATACTTTTACGATGCACCATATTAGAATTAGATATAATATACGAGTAGACTATATAGTAGGTATATATTTTAATATTTTATAACATTATTTGTGCTGTATATTGATTTATGCGCAAATATGCTACGATTATATGGTTACTGTGAACCGAAAACTTTACTCATATCCTAAAACAATTACGCATACAATTTTAATAAAATATATGATTATTGATTACAGGTGGCTATAATTAATTTTTATTTTATAATATTACATACATTTATGACATCTAACCAGGAGCGTGCTCACGGGGGGGGGGGATGAGGGTGTCATATCCCCACATGAACTATTTTTCTTATGTATTTATACGTTTTGTGTCTATGACAATCAACAAAACAAAATACAGTTCATCCACTCATCCCCTCATCCCCTCCCTTTGGAAAAAGCTGAGCACGCCCCTGCATCTAACTATGCACATATTTTATAAAGATGCACTTAATTGCAAAATTGTAAACATATACATTAAATGTTTAATAATAATTTTATTTTTACTGAATTATTTTAGACATTAGATATTGACAAATGTAATCGAATTCTACTATATGAGTCTGACTGCTCTGAATGGTATAAAAACACAGCTGCATGTGTTTAAATTCAATATTTTTTTATGTCAAAGTCAAATTACCATCATGTAAATCAGTTTCGTTTTCACCAGAAGAAGATACAAACTTGCAAAATTAGTTACTCAACATCCATATATATTATACTAAATCTTTTAAAACAACATTGATTTTTCAAATGTTACTAAAAGTAGTAAAATGTAATTTATTGATATTCCCGTTTAAACTATTTAAAAAAAATGTTTTTCACTTTTACTTTGAAAAATACTAGGAATTTATCTATGCTTCAGAATCCGAACTATGTATAAAACTAGATCAAATTTACTACTATAGAAACCACTCCAATATTGAAAATTGAATCGTTTTTCTTCTTCTATAATAAGTATCTTCAGGTAAGTAAACGCCATTATAAAATCGATATATTCATTACTTTGATTAGAATTTAAAACACAAATTTAATATTTATAATTATTTAAAAAAAGTATATTTCAAGAAGTAAAAATATAAACAAAAATGATAACATATAAATAACAATATTATAGGTTCATAAATAAAACGATTTACAACGTTCAAACTTCAAAGTGCACATTTTTTTTTTTTTTTTGAGAGAGAGAGAGCGCACACATTCACACGACTTATTCGCCTGATGTATCATGCTTAACACGTTTAATTTTAGAATTTAAATGTTATTAACCTTAGTCACCAGTACAAAAATATTTAATAATATATTATCACTATCCAGTCCGTTATTACGTATAAAACGTATCGTAAAAACGTATTTAAAAATATATTTCTTTATTGTATAGATCAGCCTATTAAATTATATATTATATATTGTTATATTATTTTACACAGACTTCAAGTAGCTAGAAAATATTGTGCCGCCTTTGATTCTCAAAATCGCATAGCCGCGCACAACTAAAATATAATATTATTTACATTATTATATTGTACGCATTAATGGTTACAATATAAATATGGGATTTTATGTGGGAAGACGTGAAACGAATTCGGCGGCGAGCGGCTGCACACAGATTTTGCGTGTTCACGTCTGCAACGGCGCGTATTTGCGGGAGTTCCGGTCGGAAACCGTGACATTCGTGTAGTCCGGCATGTTGTCGAACAATCTCTGTACCTTGTCTTCAACGTCTTCGAAATCTGCACCGCTGACAGAGCCACCACCGCAACCGCTGTAGGACTGCTCGAACCCAGCTGCCTCGTCGTGTTCGGACTTGTCAGCCGTCGTGGGCGAAGTGGCGATCGTACAAGCGATTCCGGTCATACACCGGAGGGCTGAGGCGCCAAGAGCCTGAGAAGCGTTACAGGACGGTACATCGATTTCCTCTTCCATGATGGTCTCGGCGGTCGCAGAGCCAACGGGCGAGTACACGACGTTGCCGTAATCGTGACCCGCAAAATCGGCAGCCGTTTTGCTGCTCTGCTGAAGGAACGTCGAGAACGAGTGTGGCTGGTCAAAGTATGAGAAAGACGACTTCAGAGGCTAGAATAGAAACAGAAAAAATGCATTTAGCGATACTCAATATGCGTTATTTTCAGAGTAAATTACAAAAATGCAAAACAGGTACACACGTAACAGTATTACAGACTACAGTGTTGTATCAAACTATATAGTATACTATGTATAATAATTACTAATTTATAACGGATTTGTGTAATGGTGAAATATTGAAAAAAAAATACATGTACATATACTAAATATACATCACAATGATTTGCCTGTTCATAATTTATTGTATTTGGTTTTTTTTTTACACTACCTTTCCGTCATCCAAGTTGTCTTGTTGGATTGTATGGTTGTCGTTCACGCTGCTTGTGCTTACAGTACTGGACCGACCACAAGAAGTAGAACCTATCAAGCATAACAATTGGTTTTAGACATGTTTTTATTTATGAATTATTTAAATCAACGTCATTTAATAACTTACTGCTTGAACTTTGTAGACTTAGACTACTAGATGGTCTTTTAGAATGATTTTCTGAACCACTTCTTTTTGTCAAGTTTTCTTGTGAAATTTCAGAATCTATATAAATATGCATTTTTATCGTTTAATTCGATTACTTTGAACCATACATTTAGTAGTAATTCAATATATAATAGTATAAATTTAAGTTAGTATAAATGTACTGATGTGTTGCAAAACAAAAGTTCTTACGTTTGGATTTGTTTTTGCCAAAGAATTTTTTGATGCGATCGAATGGAGTAGGTCGTTTCAATTGATCTTTCATCCGTTGTTGGATTCGATCATATTCGACTCTCATTTGATTTAGTTGCTCCTATACATATATAATAGAAAATTTATTTACATGATCATCAACGATTAAAATGAATCACTTGTTTACCTGTTTCTCTTTGAAAGACTGTTGTACGTCATTTCGGTTTTTCCACGTTTCGACTAGATTTTCCACTTCGTTTATGGTTAGAACGTTATTTTTGAAATCGTGTATAATTTCCAATAGTTCATCTTGAGGCGTAGATAACATTTGATTACTGCCTGTATTTGAAAAAAAATAATTTATAGCAGGTACATTTTAAAATTTAAATGGTAATTAAAAAAAAAAAAGTACATACCACGAGAACTAGAAATCGAGAAATCGTTAGATCTATTGCCAGCTGATTTGTTAATGATGCTGTCGTTCAACGATAAATTTGCTCTCAAATAATTGGCGGATCCCAGACCTTTAGTAAGACACGATTTAAGTAAATTAATTAAAATTATATAATATTCACGAAGGAGGTGATTGAAGAAGTTAATGCGAATTCGAATTTTCCGGTGTAGTAGTGTAAAAGGTTTTTTTTTACTATTTAGTTTTTAAACTCAATTTAAACCATAGCTATATGGTCTAAAATTTATTTGGCCACTGTGGGGTTCGGATAATGTGTATGTATGTTCAATAATTTATCAAATTATTAAAGTAATGATCGTTATGAGTCGATCAGTATTAAATGTGGTTTGGAATCAATACTTTGCAGAAAAAAACCTTCGGGTTAGGTTAGGACAACACGCACCCGACACACAGGGAGTGCTCTACTAACGTACACATCCGGTGGGTGAATGTATTATGATATAAAACTCACTGGAACTCATTTCCAAGTAACCCAACGGCGACGGCGGGACCGGGTCGACTGGCGAAGAAGGCACCGCAGTGTGGGTGGGGGACCACGAACCGCCCGCCGGGCTGTACGGCCGGCCGTTGGTGGGCACCTGGTAATTGGTCGCGAAAATAGACTGCGGCGGCGGCGGTATCTGATAGTTGAACATGGTCGCGTTGGACGTGAGCGGTGAGCCCACGTTCGTGTAACAGTGGTTGTTGTTCTGCTGCTGCTGCTGCGGATGGACCGCGGTCGCCGGCGACTGTTCGGCGGCCACAGGCCTGGGCGCGGGCGGCACCAGATAGCTGTCGTTGAGGGGTCGCGGCAACATGTAGTTGGCGTCAGGGTCGTCGGCGCCGGTCGGCTGGTGGTGATGGTGTCCGTCTGATATGCCTTTGAGTATGCTATACATGCTGGTCAGTTCGGTCATTTGCACGTACGCCCTCAGCGCCTGGGCCAGCTTTTGGTGGTTGGACGCCTCGGCCACGTCCGCTGGAGTCATCTGGGACGCGTTCCGCAGCTGGCAAGCCTGTTCGCCGCCCGGGCTCTCCAGCAAGTGCCACGACAGCTTTTCCAGTCCGTGTTTGGCGGCAAAGTGCAACATGGTCGGGTATTCCTCGTGGCCTGCGACAACCGAAAAGAAATATTACGAATATACGCATATTATATAATATTACGGTATTTGTAACGTATATGATTCGTAAGACGACTAGCTCAGCGGACTGTTACGGGTGTACTGTGCAGTCTGAATAAGGCAGTTATACGCCCGAGTTTCGAAGGGCTTCCGAGTCCTCATTGACGATTCGTCGAAATATAAATTGGTATTTAATGGTAATGATAAAAAAAAAATGTCTACCAAAAACTATATACAGCAGCGGTTCCCAAACTGAGAGGCGCAAGCTGCGTGGTAAATAATGACAAGTATTTTTAAATCGACAAATTGTAAGATTATACCCAATTCGAGAAATTTCGGAAAGTTACTACGTCCAGCCAGCGTTTGACCATACTTTTCGCATTAAGATTAAATATTTATATTTAATTATATGTTTTTTTTTTTTCATAAAAATTTAAAACTTTGTAATACTTCACATAGAAATTTAATACAATTTATTGTTGATTTATTTTGTCATAATAATAAAAATACTTGTACATTTAAATACTAAAAATATGTTATTTATTTATTCATAAAAGGTGCAATTCGTTTATTTTTATTTTTAGGGTGGCATAAACTAAAAAAGTTAAGGAACCACTGGTCTACAGTATATCTGTATAATATTATAATATATTGATACATGTACTCTTGATTTGTGGCCTTAATTAGGACGGTGCCACCCTGTTACTATATTATAATAACAAAAATATCGGTTTGAATGTAGGTATGAAATTTTAGTATGATTTTGTGTTGTGGGTAGGAGGGTATTAATTATGAAATTATGTAACAGGTTGTGGTTTTCATTCAAAAAAAAAAATAAATCTACCAAACGTTTTCGAACAGTTTTATGTGAGATAAAAGTTGGTACTACTTTTAATAGTATTAGGTATACTATAGACATCGTGAAATATACAAACACTATTATGAAACGTACAATAAAATTATACGTTGATTATGTTGATTATATGTAATTTTTTATGTGCGACTATTATCATTTTTAAATAATTAACGTACATTTATATATTTTTAAATTATGACAATTAATTTACCGAATCACGTTAAATTAAAATAATTTGGTTCGATACCAATCGAACAAATTTTATTCTATCCTAAAAATGCCTAGCTCATGACTTATTTAAAAAAAATATATAATACAATTTAGATCTAACGCGATTAATAATAATTTGTGTATAGTTTATTCGTCATAGGTACCCATATAGGTAGAGATAAACGAAAAACAACTCGAAAAACGTTTAATGAATGTTGGCATAAACATTAAACACATTATACGCTTATCATATTATATTATGCAATGCGATTATCAACTTACAATATTGGAATCGAGATCCAGCCGGTTGAAGAAGATGGAAATTGGGTGGAACATTCTTCACATAAGCCGTGACCAAAAACAAATCTAATTGTTCTCTATCGACGGGATTCAAGCCAAACGTCTAGAGAAAATACACATAATTTATATCGTTCGTAACGAATTACATATTATTAAAAAAAAAAGAATTATGCTTACTTGGCACAAAAAATTTAACGGATTGTCCAACGAACGTATCAATTGATCTAATTCTCTCATGCGGCTCTCGCACTTCACCGAACGTTGGCCTAACGGCTGGCCATTTTTTTCAACAATTACGTTTACCAAAACAGACACTTGCAAACAACTCACTGTAATGAACGATTAAATGCAATCATTATTGGTTTTTTTTTTTTTAACAAATGTGTAATTTTATTGGCAAATTAGTATAATATAATATGTTTGTATACTAACGCGGCATTTTAAATTGTAGCGTATACGGATTTCTTCTCGTCACGTTTGTCACTTCTATTTTGTGCCCGTTTTTATCCACGGTGATTACGACGTTGTCTTCCGATATCAAAGGTTCTGACAATAAAACGATGAGTTTATTTTGGCCCTGTTAACAGTCGATTGATTAGTCACGAAATGCGCTTTTTATACAATAATTGAAAAATTGTTACAGTCGCATTGCAGGTGTACTACTCACGATTTTGATCTTTTTGGGAGTAATGGAGAATTTCGTATCCTCTTCGGACACACTAATCGCCTGTTGAACATGCATCGATTTACTAAGAATATCCATAGACACCCCGTAAAAATCACCAACAGATTCTCGATCTTGATCTTTCACGGCCATTTTTCTCCACTTATCATAGTCCACCATTACTGTAATTACGGTTGAAAATTGTTTTAGTTATATATTCTGATTTACTAACAATGACAAACCGCTAACTACTTTCGGTACAAAGTGTATCTCGGTTAAACGTTAAAATAATACAAAATAAAAAATGCAAAAAATATGAGGAGTTACACTCACCAGTCTTGTGTTTATCAGTTACATCTGATTCTGCAACGCCAACTAATAAAGCCAACATACGATTGGTTTGTAGCAATGCGCTTAAACAATCAGAACGACCAGTATGCGCGAGCACTCGTTCTAAAAATATCGGACAAACCAGTACAATCTGTAGCCGAGCTTGACTACACCGTTCCTGGCGAGGTGCTGACATTACATCAGACAACACATCTTCTAATCTCACTCTTTGAATTCTGGAATAAGTAAATTATATATAATTGATAATAAATAATATTGTTTAAATTAAAACAATTAATTAAATCAATTTTAAATATAAAATAAAATATCAATTAATTTAATATATTTTTAAATAATCGTGATATGATGTTTAGAAGAAACAACTAAACTTATATACATCCCCTTGGCCAATAACTGTAGTTTATAACTTGTAAATTAACAAGATTATAATAAACAATTTTACTCATAAATTTAGTGCCACATATTTTTTCACTTCGTTTTCAGGAAAAATTTAATGTATTACTATAATTATACCTATTACTGCTATGGTGTGGTAATTTAGTTTTTAAATACCATAGTCATATTAAAATTAATTAGAAGTCAAAATTCGTGAGATAAAAATGTTTAAAAAAAACATGGTAGGTAAATATTGTATTATATTAAGATAAATATTATATTATAAACATATTTTTTAAATATGAACCGTAATTGTTTTATTTTAGTTAACAGATAATTGAATCCTACTAAATACTATATATATCTGCACTATCGTTAATTAATGAATAATATGATGAGTAATAATTAAAATTAATCTGAGAGAAAACTAAACTACTTGTTGGACGAGCACTATTAGACTTTGACCATTGGAAATATTCCAAAAATATGCCGCAGTAATCTTATTTAGTTTATATAAGTATATTAGCTTAATTCCGAGAACGGCGAGAACTAAAACTTTTAAAATACCTATTTAAAATATGAAAATGTATTAGTCATTTTAATAAATAGTACTAGAAATACACCAACAATAAGCATCTACAGAAAACTTTTTCAACCACCCATGCAAATACTAAGAACATTAATTTTTAGAAATATTGTGGCGCAAAACGCTACATCTTCATCATAGATTTACTGAATCATAAAACACACAATTTTCTTAAAATTTTTGATGGTTAATTTTGATTGTTTTACAAAGAAATAGCTGATGTTCTGTATAAAATATACACTGATTTGTAATTTGAACAGTGTTAAAATTGTCATAAAAACTCGGAGTGATCAAAAATCGGAATGACAATAGCTACATTTTTAAGAGTATAATATTTGTATAAAACTACTGTATTTACTTCAGACAGTCAGCCGGATATCCTTCTATACAGTGAAAGTAAGTAAAGTAAGGTAACTAACAATAAAATTTACCGTTCAATTGTTTATAATAATTTTTAACTGATTTACATTTAATAAAGAAAAATTCAAAACTATACAAATAATTACTACTTACAAAAAATAAGTATGATTACGGTGAAATACAAAATTTATTAGACACAATATACAATTTAAAAATTAAATAATGTATAGAATTCCTCCTAACATTATAAGTATTTATAGTGAGTACTCTTTAGTCCTCTATATAGTCTTATGATGCTGAAATAAAACAGTAACCTATACATATTATATACCTAATCCTAAAAACCGTAAATAAATTATAATAATATAGTGAAGATTTATATTATACTAACAAATCATTATATACATCATGTCTGTATTGAGTATCTAAGTCATAATTTGTACATCATATTGCCATCATAATATGTCATTATTTTTTTTTTTGTAGATAACGTAGTATATAATATCAAGTAGGTATATTATATTATGCATGTACCTACTCATATAAATAAAATGTCCCATGTTTTTCCTAAACTCAATTATTGTTAATCGTTAACGATTTAATACTTAAATATCGAGTCATCAGCTCCCATATATTTAAATCATTGATCAATAATTTGAAATAATCGTGTATAAGTGTATAATAATATAATATATACGAACTACTCGCTTATTTTAATGAAATTATTTCATACAACTTTTCAGCGGTCATACTCGTAAAAAACGCATTATATAATAAATAGATACACTATAATATAGGCAGTAGGCACTGTATATATTTACCTGTATTGTGATTTGTTTTCCTTTTGATTGAAATGTTGAAAACACTGGATGAGAAAATTAATCCACATCATAGCGGCTTCGCTGTCGCCGCTCGAGACGATAACGATGTCCAAACAGTCGGATTTCATGCCTGTGATCAAACAATACAGATGGTTTTTTGAAATGTAAATATTTACATAATTATTCCTATATAATATTTCTCACTATTTATATCGTTCTCTTACTCAATATACACATTAAAAAATATAATATACCTAATACAAAGTTCGAGACTACAGCAAGACGCCAAGACGACGATATATAAGCCGTCCAATAGTGTGCCCAGTGTAGGTACACTGGCGCGTACCGAGTACTCTTGTACCTATATTTACCGTTTGACGTTTTCCCCCCCGAACTAGCCGTTATCTGCATTGTTTGGGACAGCTACATTATAGAAGGTGTTCTCGCGATGAACCGTACTTTATACACAGCATACACACACAATATATTATTATTATTTTAATTTGTATACCGGACAGTGGTTTCCTTCCGGTTAGCGTCAACAGACTACTACGGCTACCCTACCTATACTGTGTATAATGTATATGTATTATGCAAGACGTGTGATAGTGTCTCTCCGGCCAATCCATCACAATGATATATAAGTGCGTTTATACCTGCTGCTATATATAATATCATATGTATAAAATATAAATACATTAACGTTATGATATATATGTACACTGCAGCTCCACGATTTGCATATCCGGCACGTGAGTACGTAGGTACCGATAAAATATAATATTATATACTTCTATTGCAGACGGGGCAGGAGCACGCGCGACACTTGGAAAATATTATAATAATATAGAAATATATATTTAGGACGTGGCGCCGAAACGAACGTCAACGGTTTAAGTGTCGACGTCGCGTATATATAGTGTCACGCGGTGTATTTACTAATTAATATTATTATTATTAACCATCAACGCGCGCGCGAAAAAACGATAAAATAAAAAACAATATTTTAAAATTCTGCAATTGCGTGTGTGTCCTCCACCAATCGCGCACCAATTGATTATAATACGACTTTAGTTTCAAAAATGAATTTAAATAACTTATATAATAAAATAGAATGCACAAACAGTTGAATTGTCATTAATAATTCAATATTAATGATAATACGATAATATATATGATAAACAGACGACTTTTAATTTGAACATTTAGACTCCATACCTACAATAGTACAGTATAGGTAGTATAGTAAAGCGTTAAACGGCTCAAACAACTATTAAATAAGCATTATTTAATTTTAATTTTTAATTTGCTCAATAATCAGTTTCTAACATATTTTACTACCATATTTTTATATATTTAAAAAAACAAAAATGAATTTAGTCAAAATTATTTTAGACGTATAAACAATTCTGACTTACTGATAAGTTATTCGAATTATTAATTTTTTTAGTAAAGTTTAATTCCAAAAAAAAATTTTAAATTGTAAATAAACTTAGGTAGGTACTATATTGTAAAAAATTGATTGTAAAAATATTCAATAGAATAAATAGAATATTCATTTTTGTATATTTAAGTACCCACAATATGTGCGAATTTCAATTTTGACATTTAATAGTCTAAACAAATTTTTTAAACGAAAAAGTGATCATCTTAACTATGATTTGAGCATCAATATTCTTATTAATTTTAGGTGGAAAGATCCTTTGTAGATTTTATTTAGATCACATCACCATAATAACATGTAATAATCAAAAATTTAAATAAGTATTTTTAAATTAAAAAAAAAAAAAAAACAACACTGCTGTATGTGTCGTAGAATAAACACGTTTTATCCAAGTCGTAAAGGAAAAATCAGAGAAGGATAACTTAGTATACCTACGACAGCATACAACCGTCGAATGACAAATGGAAAGACAAACGGCACAAAATATAAAAGTAGCTGGTATATGTAATATAATTACTCACTAAAGGGATAATAAGACTATATAATCATTAACCCGCAACGATAAACATCACCCGATGATAATTCCCACCGGACTGCTACGGATATCGAAAGATGCCTACAATACCTATACGTATAGGTTATAAATTGTGATTTTAAAAACTCACTTAAAGCTGTAGGACCGCACTCGGTCTGTTATTAAATAACTATGAAGTAAGTATTTTATATTATTTTGAGGTACTGCACGGCGACGTATCTACAAACTCCGATGAAGCAAAGCACTAGTATTATACGCGTTCACTTTGAAATTTATTACAACGTTTACAGCGAGTCGCACATGGAAAACAATTTGACGAAAACGGATTCGGACCAGACGGACCAACGGTGGACGTGCGAACAGACGCAGCCACTGACGAATATCAGCACCGTCGTCGACAAGCACATTGGCCGACCGGGCGCGATTAATGTTATCCGGACGCGCGGCGGTAGCGTCGTTGGTGCCACTCGGCAGTGCGGCTCGATTTAAACCGCAGCGACAGTCGTGTCCTGAAAACGGTGTCTAAATATCATATTATTATTATACCTACCACCATTGCCTCCACCACCATCACTACGACGCTAACCATAATGACATCGATAATAATTAATATAATAATTATCGTAGACTGTTAATTGGATACACATTATAATATAATATTTCGCTGGAAGCGTGCGGCAATCGAGCGTCTGACGTCCGTATATTTTATACAAAATTAAATCGTCGTTCGACATTTTATTGTGACACATAACACATACGGCCCAGCACTCGGCAGTTGAGGATAAATAAATTATATGTATTTCATATTATTACATCGAATAGCCCGGCACTGCAGACAATATACGGTACCTACACAATGAGTGTTATAACACGATTTATATAATATTATGAATTATTACTATGGGTGGGTAGAGTTGTCGATAAAGTTCTATATTGTAAAAATTAAATCGAAGCAGATCAACCGAATGGGTACCTATTACTATATATATTATTTTGACTAAATAATTTAACCGTAATCCAGCTAGTATTTATATATTATTATGTACAATGCGAGATGCGATTACACAGAAAAACAAATAAACATTTTCTAAACCATTATAACCGCATTATAATATTTTCTAACCATATTATTATAATCACTATTATACAGCAGTATAGTGAGATCTTAATACTACAATGTCAACGTAAGATCTATTATATAATAAAACCTGTTGTTTTTTGTTTTGTTTTTTTTTTTTGGTGGGGGGGGGGCTAAAGTTTATCAGTACGTTAACGCTGCGGGGAAGACGTACCTTTAGTGTAATGTAACTGGGTAAGGTTAAAATTAATATTTGCACCCCACCCAGAAACCAAACCAATATTTTGCCGGTGTTCCCGCAACAGGTGTATATGGGTTACTGTGTGGGTTTACGTTTTATTGAATTTCACAGATATTACAATATACATAGGGACGAACTACGAAGATAATAATAAAAAAATGGGTTAAACATTATCACGACTAAGCTACGTTTGCATATTATAGTTTTTTATTTTTGTGTATCATAAAATCATACGATTATTGTTAATTTTACTTTTAAACTTGCACTACAAATAGTTTTCACGCGCAATTTTAAACCGAAAAATATCTTTTATTTTATTTTAAACTAGAATATAATGGTGTTAAGTGTAAATTTTAAAAACACTTTTAAGAATGTAAAATGTTCTTATATATTTATAAATTATCAGTACAGACATAAATTCAAAACGTCTGTATGGTCATATTATTTTATATATTTTAAACGTATGATATTAAACTTACTCTTATTATGACAGTTCTTAAAATTTTAAATGGCACAGCTCTAAAAATAAAATAAACGGTTATAAAAAAAATCTAAGAATTAACCTTGTCTGACGTTTGTCTTTGTTAGTTATTATAGGTATATTTCAATTTGTTTATATTTAGAGACGACAAAATCATAAAGAGGTATAATAACCATAACTAATTTTAAAAATGAGATCTTGGAATGTGCAGCTGTTTTGATAAAGTTTTCACCGTATAGTTTTCAAAGCGTACCTGTTGTTCCAATTTTTATTTAATGAATATTTACTATAATTATGATTTATGACTGTACCTATACGTTTATGTTTTTACAATTATTTTATGTTAACAGTTTTGTATTCGTATATTGTATTTTGTATTAGAAAAGCCTTAGCTCACCTTAAATGATATTTTATCATCCAAAGAAGGAACTTGAGAAGATTTCGTACCGAGCGTAGGTAAACGTTTCACAAAACAGATTTTAATGAAATTCAATTAAATTGTTTTTTATACGAAAGTTAAACGACAATAAAGTTTCAAAGATTATTTCGATAATATATAATTATAGGTAATAATGTAACCAAAATATATAAATTATAAACTTTTCCGTAAGAAACCACATACCTTACACTTTACACATAAAGAGTAAAATACCTAAGTTAAATATTATGGAAATAGGTGCAAATATTCTCTATATACTCATGATTAGGTATTGACTATACCGTAACTGTAGCCTGCAAGGAACATATTATTTTATGAAAACATACACCACTATTGTTTTGAACATGCTTTTACATAAACCATCGATAGTACGATTATTTCGAAGAAATGTATCAAATTTACAACAGGAAGCGAAGTCGATAAGTATAACGGTAGCCGGTTTAATCGACTTTAGTAATGTCGTAATGACATTGAATCGAATTAACTAATTACTACAACTTATATGCGTGTATCATGTGTACGAACTGTATATATACGATCTAATCTACATCTACAGCCGGCTACAATGCTATACATATATTATTATATTTAATCAAAGCATTATGATATTGTACTCATTTGTATACGAATTATTTATGTAATAATTATTGGCTTAATGAATACACTGAATAGTATAAGTTTATGTGTTTATGTAATATATTATATTTATTTTTTAGAGAAATAAAAAAAAAAATCATTATTCTAGTCCAGCGAAAATCCGTCCATAACCAATAATATTATATTTATACATATATATATATATATATATAATATGTGTACCACAATAATATTATGTACGATTTTAAAACCCAGTAGCAAATTGTTAATGCACATTGCGGTCTGTGTCACGACAACAGAATTACAATACGAAAAGTTTCTACATTTAAGGCATAGGACGTATAGGTATATTATATTTATACACGTAGGTACCTATTCATATATATATATATATATTTATACATAATGTCCACAGTTTGTTGTTTCGAATGACGTAAAACGTAAGACCTGACGCTTCTTCGGTTCGAGTAGCAGGGGGGAAAATTGATATTCACATCAACCAAAACATTGATGGTTTCGGTTGTGGTCGATTTAAAATTTATGCATTTATTTAACACGTATACCGTAGAGCGCCCATATAATAATTATTATATATATATGTATAGTTTTTACGCCTTTGAAGGACTGCTGCACACGAGTATACGTCTATACGATATGCGTACAGCAATAATACTAATATTTAATAATTTACAGATAGAAATCGATATTCAACTTGGGTCACTGATAATTGACCGTTTTATACACAGTTGAACGTGATGTATAGTTTATATCGTATAGATGACCCTATTAGGTCTTCAGAATATTTTACCGCGACAGATAATAATAATAATTAAGGTTTTAGAATGTAAGAGTTATATATATATATATATATATTAACGATAACGCGTTAAATCGTATTTTAAAGGTATGTTCATTGACATATTAATTTTACGCGAAATCTATCTGTTGGGTGACACCAATGAGATAAAAAAATATATATATATTAAGAGACCGTGACGAACAAAACATTTTGTCTGTCCATTGAGCCTCCGACTACAAACACTGTGGAGTACAGTATAATAACCAGTAGCTCTTTGAAATCATATACGATTGTGGATACATGGCGTTAAAATCAAGATACATTATTGGAAAAAATGTAAGTAGTGTTAGAGTTTTGGCATGGGTTTTTTTGAAATGTTATTTTTAAGAAAGTTATTATATACCCATATATAGGCCACAATATTGTGTTAATTTTTTTAAAACTATTCAATTATTAAATACTTTTAAGTTATAGAATAGAAAAATAACACAAATCAAAATTTTAAAAATACCCATCACAAACACGGATCAAATTGTTTTCCTTAATCATTTCAATTTTATTAATTTAGAACGTAGCCTTAATTTCAACCGTTTAAACACTCTAATCGTAAATCATGATTTTGGAAGTGCGGATAATGATTTTGACTATAATATACTCCGCAGTCCAAGTGAATAGACAATTTTATTTATTGATGATTACTGTACGACAATAATAATTATGTAGGTACCAGGTACCTATATATATTATTTCCGTTACGTCAAAATGTGCAAAACATAAACGTTTTACGATGAGAATATCACACTTTATCCATACTATAAAGAACATTAAACTATTTCGTTTTCACGGAAGTTATGAAATTAAAATATTTTTAAAAGTCATCGAGTTACAGAGAGTAATTTAAAAAGGGAAAAAGTAACCGTTCTGCTATAAATTGTATGTAGATCTCGAGTGTATACTACATCATTGAAGAGTATAGGTAAATCACTATAATCATTGATTATATATAGAGTACCTACTAATATAATATTTTATCAATGATATAATGCATGTGTTTTATTTTTATTATAGGTAGAAAATTGTATGAGGAGTCTTTTAAATTTTTTTTCGAAATTTAGTATTTACAGAAAAATAAAAATAATGACTATAAAAATAAAAAATAAATTTTTTTAAAAATAAATTTAAAATAAAAAAATAATTAACTAACGTGTATTTCCCTTGGTGTACAGTAGTGAAACTGACTATTGTCCAACAGAATACTTAACATTCAACATAGAAAACGAACTCTCTACATCCACTGAAGTGATCGATGCATACTGTCTTCATACAAGATGTTTCAAATCACAACACTAAATCTTAAATTTTGAAATGGTCGATATCGATGTTGAAGGCATACTGACCGTAAAGGTACTGCAGCCTATAATATGTAGATCGACAATCTATACGTATTTAATCATTAAATAAACAACCCGATAACGAAAACAATAATAATTCAATAAAACCACCATTCTGGGTTTTTACATTTCTTTTTAATTCAATTTTTTTATTATTACTATAGTAGCATAATAAACATATAAAAATTCCACACCTAAAATGACTGAAAAAAGCAATAAAAGAAGCATTTACAAAAGAAAAACACAAAAAAGTAAAAATAAATTGGTATCAAATTTACTTATTGTACTAAATGTATTGTATAAATTGCAAATAAAATTTTTAAAATAAAAAGACAATAATATATGTAAAATACCTATGTAGATGATTATTTTAGAACTTTTAACTATCAATATATATTCCTTAAATCTTAATACAACACTTATTTTTAAAATTTTTACTTATCAAGGTACCTATATAATACCTATAAAATAATATCCTTACTTTTTTGATCATTTGCTATGTGTATTTTTTTTTAAATAACTAATATGAAGGTCAAACAACAAGTAAAATATATACTACATATAATATGATATAATATAGGGAATAAAAATATTATTTTAGATACTTAGAGGATTAAATTAATTGATTTAAAAGATCAAGATAACATATTTCATTGCAAGTCTGTGAAGAGGATTTCCGAGAAATGAAGGGATATTATGTAATTCGCATATTATTGTTAATGAATTTTAGTAGTTTTCTAATAAAGTAAAGAAATGTTTATAAAATATTGCAGCTTCTTTCTCAATTTATTGTTCAAACTTCAAATGTCAAGGTATTTATATTGAAAAGGGTCTACAGATTAGATACAAAGGGTGAAGAATTTGTATAAAATTTTAGTATGATATTTTGAAATGCTTAAATTTTGTTTGAATTTGAGTTTTAGCCAACCCCCAAAGTTTAATCATATATTGACTTTAAAAGCATTTTATGTTTTAGTAGTTTAATTTTTAAGTAGAACTTTAATTATTCTATATAGAAGTTTAAAAATAAAATATTATCTTATCCATTAAATAATAAAATGATACATTACGTAAGTATAATTGCAAGTTATTATTCTATTATTATTATGTCAATAATATCGATTGAACTTCTAAGTATACATATTATAATTGTTTTAGATTTTTAGTATTTTCAGATTTTTAAATTACATTTTTTTATATAACTTTATTTGATTTCATGCAAAGAAAATATGTTTTATTCATATACAAATACCAGTACAGTGGATTCCGCCTAATGTGGTTTAAGTTCCCGGTAACCATCCTCGTAATACTAGTAAAATGGTCTGGTCCCAATATAATTTAACTAATGTTAAAAAACACTTCATAATAATATGGGCACTCGGTACAGTTTATGTAGGCAATTTTTATTTTATTTTAGCGTTAGAAAATACACATATTATGTGTTTAAAAACGAACTAATAAAATCGAGTTTCGTCGGATATAGTGTTTATTGAAAGTATAATAAAATATAAATACATAACCATTTAAACTTTTATGTTTTGTACGCCTTCCACCTCAAAATAGTAATTTTATTTAGTATGTTATATTTGGTTTTATTTATGTAGTAATTTAACATTTTTTCAATTGTATAGTTCACATGTGCAAAATAAAAACATTTTTTGTTATTATAAATGTTTGTATTTTAGAACCAATCTCGGTTTTTATGGGCTACCGTTGAATGTGGCCAACAGGGTTGGTCCCAACGTGCCCATATTAAACGGAATCCACTAGCTGCAGTAAACATTAATTACCTAGTTATTAAAGTTTTAAGTGATACGAAAATAAATATTTTTATTTTAATGTAATCTAAAAAAATATTATAAAAATTATAATACATTAAAAAAAAATGATAATAATACAATCGCATTTGCAAAACAGCATTATCTTTTTATCCTATACTTATTAATTTAAATTAAAGAGTCCTCTGTATGACTGTACTATTGACTACGAAGTTATCAAAAATAATCATTATTTGAATTGTAATACCTATTATTTTTTATGTTACATTGTCACATTATAAAACATAATTATTTTTAAAAGGTAATCAAAAATTCATTTATAAATAAACATAATTAATGTTTAAATAAAGCAGTACATAAAAGTCATTAATCTATCAACAATGTTTGTGTTGTTATTTTCATAAACATGTTTGTTTTAGATTTGTAAGCATTGACCAATTTATAAAAAAATTGTTCTTTTATAGCAATTTTTTTATATTTTAATTTAAATTATGACATTAATTAATTATTTAAAAGAAGTTAATTTTAATTTTAAACCTACTATGGTAGTGAAATCTCATGTTTAAAAATTTAAAATATAATAATAGTTCTGAATTCTGAAATAATTTTTCACTAAAATGCTAATATAATCTTTAGTTATGATGTGTAGGCAAAACGTAAATGTTTATAGTATTATTATTATTATTATTCTATATTTCTATATGATATTTAAATCTAATATTTTTATATAGTACTATTATGACTCATGAAAGTATAATAGCCAAAGACCATAAACTGATGATGGTGCGTATTTACGTTTATCAAACAATTTATTATTTGATAATATGTCAATTTTTTTAATCAACTTGTTAAGTTATTAATACAATCTGTAATTATTTATTTTTATCATAGTTTTATAATATATATATTGAGCTGTTTAAAGTATGATGATTTTATTTACATTAATATTTATCCATCATTTTATTATAAAGCATTTACTTTATTACTTATGATGTACATAGGTAATATAATGCGTGTACAATGTACATCAAATTAAAAAAATATATACTTCCTTTATCTACAGGACATATTATAAAGTAGGTAAGTGAGAATCATATTTTATGTTTAATACAATTAAAATCGTATTTACAGTAAAAAATATGATGGTACTTACTTATTGTACCTATATGCTTGCTTAGCTCAATTTAAAAGAACTATGATAATGTCGTTTTGGTAATTTGTATTTTCAATTAAGCTATCATGATAGATTTTTTGTTTTAAGGATAAATAGATGTTAAAATTATTTAACTAAAAGTTATTGCTATGAATATAACATTTACATTGAAAATTTTAGCTGATTGTCAATATTTAATATTTGTTATAATTTAGTCAGTAAATATTTACCTAATACCTATACTACGTAGGTATCTGTATAATAAATAAATTATATAAATTTACTATTTATAATGTTTGGTGCTAGTTTGAAATAAAAAAATTATAGATTTTATAAAGTTTAAGATTAATATTATGATTTATGAATAATGAATCATAATATCATATTGAAAATAAATATATTATTATAGTGTAAACAAATTAATTAATAAAAGTAATACAACTAATATTTATAAAATTACAATTCAACTACTAGAAACTTAATTACAAAACACCAGCGACAATATTTGTAATGTATAATACTATTTGATCGGTGTGTCTCATAAATTAATAAGTTATTGTAATATAAAATAGACAAAATTCCATTGCATTCCATTGAATCATAATCAATACTTCTATTCACGATATTATTTTATTTCATTTAGAGTCAACTTAAACATTTTATTATTTGTTTCTTAATGTAACTGTTATAAAAGTAATAAAAAATATAGATACAGAGTGATTCTCAAAGCATTTTCGAGGCCATTTTTCCATTAGTTATGCATTTATAATATTATATACTCAGATTATTGACATTTTTAATTTTACTTAAAGACCATTTATTCAATTACTTATATATAAGTATGTTATGCTAATTAAAGAGTGCCATGGGACAATATAAGCTACTTTTTTTTTTAAATATAAGAACCATTATTTTAAATTCTACATGACCGTAGCGATAAAGTCTATTATTATTATGGTTTTACTTTAAAACACCAAAAACGCTTAAATTATTATCAAATTTGAGAGATTTTTAATAGAAAATTAAAAGTAAAGTAGACAATTTACTTATACTTTTCAAAATTATTTTGAAAAAATAAATATTTACACATCCCGATTTTTGAAAAAAATATAATTTTTTTTAGCATTAATTAAAAATATGGTTCATAAGTATAATTTAAAATACTAACTACCAGAAATTGAACGTATGCGTTATTAAAGGATACAAGAGGAATGTGCATGCTCCCGTGAATCACTCCGTATATACTTATACTATAAATTACAAATCAGACGTGATGATGATTATTAATAATTTAAAAATAAAATGATTTATTATTCTTTATTAGTTATTGCCCTATGAATTCTGTACTTTAAATTGTAGAAGCCAACGCCGTACCATTAAAAGAAAAAAATTAAAACTCGCTAGACGTAGTAAACGTCAGCCGTAATCTGGAGAGCCATATGTGCATGTGTGTCGTATGTGTTGCGTACCAAAAGGAAACGGTATAATAATAAAAAAATGAATAGTTACTTGAAAAATGTGTATGTACACATTGTACACAGTACACATAAACTACAATTGCATACATCGTCAACCCTTTTTTTCGTTATTTATATAATCGTTTAGCAAACATTTTAGTTCCATCTGCAGGTACGGAAATAAACATCCTTATACTGTACCAAGGCGGGAACACGTGCTACGAAAGTGGCAGACTGAAACTATTTTAAGCACTTCCCTACTCAATAGTCACCCCCCTCTTGCACGCATGCTCAGACCGGTAGACGGCTGTTTTGTTTAGCCAACACTATTTTTTTTTTTTTTTTTATGGAATTATTTGTATACAGGAACTACAATCCAAGATGTTACGAAAGTTTTCCCTATCACATATTATTAATCTTATATACAAATAATAAAAAAGAAACGAATAGAAATTTAAAAAATACCAGTTTCAAAAAAATAACCCAAGAAAAACGTAAAAGCTCTCCAAACATGTCTATAATGTTTTTAAGGAAGTAGTGCTCGATACAACGGTCTACTTATATATTATATCAATAAGCTCAAAGTAGTATTACTTTATTAATTATATTATTGAGCTTGGTAATTTGAATTGCTTAATATCTTATAGATACTATAAAAATATATTAAATAATACATTTTAAGATAATTTTTCAAAAAAAAATGTTTGTGATATTTATCAATAATTTTACTGATAATAATTCAATAAATTACCGATTGTTTTGAAGAGGGTTGTAAAATTATATTCTTAATACTAAATCAACAATTTACGAGTATGTTTTAAATTTATCTACAGTTAATAAATATATTATATTCCTAATTAATAGGGCTCGGATTTTAAAGCATAATAAGCAAAAAAAAAAAATAATATAAAAAATGTATATTTATTTAAAAAATTAAAGCAAAAAAAAGTATGACCAAAAAGTAAAATAAACTAGTTATAAAAATTAATTTAAATTAAAAAAAGAATTAACAAGGTACTGTGTATTTACCTTGATTTGCAGTAGTGAAACTGACTCTATTGTCCGACAGAATATTTAACATTTAACGTAGAAAACGAAATCTCTATATAACTACATCTACTAAAGTGATCAGTGCATACTTCATACAAAAGGTTTCAAATGACAATCTACAATATTAAATCTTAAATTTTGAAATGGTCGATATTGATGTTGTAGGCAGTAAGATCATTTATCGTATAGATACTGCAGACTGTAATATGTAGATCGACAATCTATACGTTTAATATATTTAATAAAAAAACCCGATAACGAAAACAATAATAATCCAATAAAACTACCATTCTAGGTTTTTACATTTCTTATTAATTCAAATTGTTTATTACTACTTTAATAGTATAAAAAACATATAAAATTCTACAGGTGAAATAAATGAAAAAAGCAACAATGCCAACAAAAAAAGCATTTACATAAAAAACCAAAATAAATCGGTTTATTTGGAATCAGAATGACTTGAAACGAATTTAAAGATAAAAATTGGATTTCTATCTCATGTATAAAAGAGAAGCATGTAGGTACTTTAAAATCTGAGCTCTACTAGTTAACTTATATTTAATTTTTAATATAATACATTAACAATATTTACTAATAATCATTTAGCTACAAAGCAAAAATTAGGTATAACATGATTTATTTAATAATTCTTGTATGTAGATACTGATGAGATGAAAAGTTATTAAATTATAAATATTCTTAAAATTCATAAGAAAACATTACAATGTAAGTATATGAATTTATAGACTTTTACTCTAAAAATAAAATTCTACAATCCACGTTTGCTACTCAATTAGCTTGACCTAGTTTTTTTTTAGTAAAATTGTACTTTACAGTCGTACCAGACACCAGTAATGTTGTAAAACATGGTGAAATATATAAAATACCATAAGTAAACAATATAATATTATATTGAAATACATCTCAAAATAACGCATCACAATTTTTAATTTAGAAAGTATTTAAGCATTTTTTATTAATCCTATACTTTGTGTACGATGAGAATATTTATGAATCATATATTCATTAATGCATTTAGAACCTATACCTAGTATTAACAATGACTTTCCCAGGGTGATTATAGACGAACACATACACTTCTACATTTTATAATAATTAATTACTTACTTAAATATTTACAGTTTATGAATGAAAACTGACAAGAAAAGTCAACTTTCAGACAACGACACTATACCTAGTTATTTTAGTTATGTTGTTAGCTATGTTGAATCGCTTATAAGATAATATATTAATTTGAAAAATCATACCTATTTATTTATTTACGCATAAATATTAAATGTTAACTTGATAAATAAGAACGTTCATCATGATCAAGTATAAATTATAGTTGAATAAATAGAAAAATAAACCAATCTAATTTTACCTACCTACATTATTTATGTTGATAAGAATTTGTGATTTCATAACATTCCCCTTGATTAATAATTATTACTACGATTTTTTGAATGTTGCGCTATAATAGTTTTAAAAACAATGCAAACAGTTTTATCGGAGTACAGCTGTCTCGTATTAATTTCCCACAGTCCAATAAAATCGATATTATACTCGCATATTTTGTAAAACACATCGACTGTTTGAATTACGCGTGCTCAAACGCAAAAACAAACAATTTATCATCTTAATAAAGTATGAAATAACTTGGCATAAAACTAATTATAAAGCACAAGCCTATAAATTAGGTACAAATTACCTTTGAGGTCGCCTGCTCGAGGAGCTTTCGCCATGCAGTCACTTAGCGGACGTCTACTGGAATAATTTCCAAACGAGCTTATTGAGTGTCTTCGTCCACCTCGTACTGCCGATTTCAGGTTGCTGTACCTTACGTCACCACTACTGCTGAAGAATACGTCACCGTCTGGTTGTAAGTCGCAATGGACTAAATCGTGTTGTAACGAATCCTATAATATATAGAAACAATTAATTTCTCATCAGTTATCGGTTATAATTTTGGAAATAAACATTACAATTAATTTATGATAATGTGCACTGCAGTTGATACGACCGTAATAAAAAAAAATGTCTGTAGCAGCAAGTATCCAAGATTGTATTATATACAGCAATCACTAACTTATTAGCTATTATCAATGTAATATAACTACTCATAATAGCCATATGAGTCAATTTAAGATATTATAAGATGGAAGGTTATGGTTAATATTAATCATTATCGACAATTATTTGAACATCAAGTGGATAATTTAAAAATAAACATTATGAATTACATATTATATTTATCGTCATCTCTTCTATGCACATTACAAATTACATCTAATTTATAAACATACGGTACTAAAATCTGTATACTAAAAGGTACAGTGGCTATGTTTAATAAATTAATATCAAAATGCGATTTCTACATTAATTATCCAGTATTAGATAATAAGTCTAAATGTTAAATCCGATTATAAATGTATAACCACAACAATTTATCAAATTATGAAAAAATTATAACAAAATGCCAGCAAATAAATTGTAGTACTTGAAATTTGTTAAAAATTGCTTACATAAACATTAAAAATATTATTAATTGTAAAACAATAACCGATAAAAAAAATATTCAATTTTAAGCCCTTGTTAATAAAATATTCAATTCCTTAAGTTCGATATTTAGATCAATGTTTAAAATTATCCATTTGAAAAAGCCAACAAAGTACTATTAAATTATCCAATATTCATTGTTCAAAAGTGTTTAGTGTATTAGTTTATATTGTTTTTTTATGTCAATTTTTTTATCTTAACCTTCGCCTTGAAACACATAAATGAGTGCCAGAGTGCCAAATAATCCGTCTACCATCGGTTTAAGTAGTTTAAACTAACGATAAGAAAAAACCCTTTGCCAAAGACGTTTTCGTTTACCAAGGATTGTTTTGTAAAATGTTTAAGATAAGAAAATAAGAGGGATCATTTATAAAATTTAACCCTATTGTGTATGGTTGTGTTATTTTTGGATTATATAATTTATGTTTATACAGTTGTTGAGTTGTGTAAGAAAAACTATTTGTCGGACTTTTATGACTTTCCAAACAAATAGATATATATTTATTATTGTTGTTTATTTTAAATCTTATTTTTTTCTATAAATTAAAATACTGTAGACCAATAGCTCAACAAATGTACAAGTTATATATTTTATAAAATTTAATAATAATGAAGTTTTAAAAACAGCACATAATTTAATTTGAATTATAATGTAGGTACCGTGTCAATGAAACTTAATCAATAGTATTATTATTAGTTATTAGTTACTACTAATGCCTTATAAATAATATTTTGGTTTTGAATATTCTTTTCGCAAATCATTAGTGGTGGTTTATTGGTCTATTTATTGGTAGATCACCAGAATCACCTTATTGTGACATAGGTAATACTTGAGCATTGAGTATAAATTAATATTGTATTACCTACCTATACCTACAACATTACATATTATGCCTACACTTTTTAAATAATATTTTAAATCTTATACCTTATCCTACGTTATATTATATACCTGTTGTATAAAGATTAAAGACAATCATTTTATTTGTAGTTAAGTGACGTAAAATTAATGTTTAGAATGACTGTGTTACATCATCAGTCTTAAATCTCAACCTGTCAGTTGTATGACTACTAGTAAACACGCCACGCACCCTATTTATTCAAGAACCTATATTATGGCTGTATAATGTCCTCACTCCTCAGTCTTTACAAATATATACTCGTTATATACGAATTTATGATATTATTTAATAAATTCAATGTTTTATGATTATATAATATTATGAAATTAAATCACTAAACAAAAATATATTGATTAAACATTTGAACAACCATCGAGTGATAAGCAAAATATTGTACTTTAGAAAACAATAGTCAAAAACTTAAAAAATAATACACAGCTGCCTGTCATCATAAAAGTGAAGGCTATACAGTATGCATCAGGTTTATATTATTTGACTGATTATCAATAGTAGAATTTATTTGAAGGTTTAATGTAGAACATTTCGGTATATTAGTGATATATTGATAAAGTATATATTATTGTTATATATA
This sequence comes from Aphis craccivora, assembly GCA_009835225.1. NCBI lineage: Eukaryota > Metazoa > Arthropoda > Insecta > Hemiptera > Aphididae > Aphis > Aphis craccivora. The sequence goes on from VUJU01001739.1 coordinate 32,640, forward strand.
CACATACACTTCTTTAATAATACTATATTCAACACATTAGTATAATACAAAACAACGAATACATGTCTCTGAATAATATTTTTCTTGTACTATTGATGTGTGGAAAAAGCTTCTTAATACTTAACAAGTATTATTAAAATGTATATTGTTCGAAATATATATGTGTATAAACAGTTGTAGTAGACAGTATAGTATAACAATTAACTAAAACTTAATTTCAGTACAATATGTGGTTAACTGTTTGACGAGAATTAATAACAATACTGCAGTGACAACTGCAAAATAATCTAAAACACGTTTCATATAAGTTATAATTACCTAATTACCTACAATTAATTTAAAAATTACTTATCCGTATGAATAGTAAAATAATTTAACTGGTAAAAAACTTGGTAAATTTTTTTTATTGATAAAATTTTACTTTCTTAATAATTTATCACACTCTCAATATTTCATAAAAATTATATTATACTTAAAACTTCGATTTATAGGTCGGCAAAAAATTTTATTTTATTTATTTATTTTTAGTAGACTAATTATGTTATAATTTTTTTTAGATACCTAATTATGTATTTTTATAAAAACTCATTTTAGTTAACTAAAAAGACACCCTGCAAAGAATCGAAAAGATTCAAAATCGTTTTTTATCATTCACAAGCTATGTTTTAAAAATTCACCACCCTCCACATAATTATGCAACAGTAGCAGAATCCTTAAATTTATCGTCCCTAGAAACTAGAAGAAAAATGTTAGATATACGTTTTATTAATAACTTAGTACATGGTAAAATAGATGCTAGCCGTTTACTAGATAGGATTAAATTTCATTCATACCTAGGGCAGGATCCCGTAATAAACGGATTTTCGAAATTAGCACTCGTAAAACAAGTTATTTGTGTAATGATTCTATCCAAAGAACAATGCGAATTATTAATTCAAACCCTAATCTCTTAGACTTTTAGTCTAATGGAAGGATAATAAAAATCTTAGACTAGGACCACATAACGTTATGTTTTCATTGTAATATGCACTCGTATACTTCTACAACAAATTAATTGCTTTCCATTATTTTAATGTTACATAATTATACATTAATAACAACTTTTCTCTTTACCATTAATATTACTATCTATATTATATTAAAATGTATGTATTTTCTTTGCAAATTGCCGTTAGGCGTAGAAATAAATAAATAAATAAACTGAATTGGTCATAATATCGTTTGGATTATGAGTTTTATAGACTGAAATTTAGGAAAACTTAAATAATTAATTATTTTACATTTTATCATAATGTGCATGTTACGTGATTAAATCTCCAGCTATATGAATTACAGTTAGTAGTAAAAATAAAAACCTTACCTTATGACCGGTGCTAGCGTGTCTCCTGTGCTTAACTGATGGTGCTACGTCTGCCGGCCTGGGTTGTCCCATCACCAGTAATCTGGCTTCTTCGATGTTAGCGCTAAAGGACCTTGTTAGGCACTTGTTACCGCTCCTATCTGTCTTTCTGGTTCTGCCCATCGACCCCGTCTCTGTTTTGTTCCTAGCCATCCTTTGCCTATCAACCAGTGGTACAACCCTCCGCAACCCTTGGTTCAACGCAAAATAAGATGGGTTGTCTACAATGATAAACAATTGTATATAAGTATAATATATAATATATATAGTTATCTTTCTTATACATACACTACATGCACAATACTCGTTGATTATTTATTTTTTACACGCCTATTTTAGGGATTATTTTTTTGTTTTTTTTTTCTGTACATGTTTGAAATACTAATATTATATTTTTGTGTGAATAATGAATATATATAATAGGTATATATACTACGTAGTACTACGCGTATGTATACATATTTTTTTTCTTCGTAAACAATAGCATAATGACGTTGTCCAGATTGAATCTTTTCTTTGGGGTTATAATTTTTCGGTAGGCTGATGGTAACCGTCCGCGTGCACGCTGTTCGTAAACGATTTACACATGGCACCAATCGTGTATGCAATACTTCCCCCTCCCGCATCAAACAGTTCGGTTTGGGTCATAAAAAGACCGACCTTCTGGGGGCTCTATTGTACAAACACGCGGTCGTACGTCTTTTGACTCGCCGCGCCGTCACTGACAGGAAACCGGACCCCGTACACCAGACATCTTGACTGAATTTTGAGGTGAAATACGAATATCGGGAAATAATAATCCGACAACACACACACAATGCCATATTTAACGAATTTTGGCTGCATACGCGGTTTTTGAAGTCTACAAACGGAGAACATTAAATGCATCCGGATGTATAATGTGCAGTTTGTATATGTTGGTATCTATGAATATATTATATTTTATTATACGCATATGTCATGGTGGATTAATAATATAATCTCGATGGAACAGCTTATAAGTTACAGACGTTATAATAAAGTGTACCTGAAGATTACGCGAATTGTCTTTTCAGCTGCTTTTCAAAAATACTACGAGATTTACAATATTATGTAGACAAAACGAAGATTGAAAAAACCGGACGTAGGACGTTTCGACGTAAATATTATAATAATTTCGCTAAAGTCGTATAGGACGGTACCAATTATATATTAAATTCTATCCCTATAATGGTCAGAACGTTAGATTTAGTGTGCTAAGAACGCGTAAATCGCAAATATAATATCAATAATAAAAAATAATTTAATAATAATGGTTTCTATTATGGTAAAATAATGTTCCGCATTACATTTAATAGACGACTTTAATGGTGAAACAACGACGGATGTATACTGCTTATGTATATAGTGAGATCTCCGTGCGGTGGCACATTAAATCGTATGTAGTCGGCGGGGCCGCTGTTTAAAAAAAATGTAATCGTTTTGAATAGAAAACGTTTTAAAAATATAAAATGATAATAATAATAATAATAAAAAAAAATTATATATTATAATCGATTAAGTATTTCTAGTCACGGGGATGTTTTATATGCAGGAAGGGCGATTTAATGGGCATTGTGTGTGCACGCGCACGCGTGCGTGCGAGAGTAGATATATGATATGTCGTATAATATATAATATATGGTGTGGTGGTCTTCTCGTTTGCTATGCACACGAGTGCATATGTAGCGCATAAGTTATTATTGAACACAATATTGTAGTAAAACCATCTCCAACGCTACTTACCCATTGCCGTATCCATTATTATATCACTATAATTCTCATGAAATCTATAAAAAAAAAAAAAAAAAATAATAATAAATAAATAATAATATAACAACATATTAGGTTCATTATATAAAGTTATTTAGTATTAACTATATACAGGTATAATATGTAAGGATGTATAAAATATTATAAAGATAATAAACTTATTATACATCATTGCGAATAATGATCCTAATTCCTAAAACATCGATGATTCAGAAATGTAAAATACGTAATATACTATAATATAATATGAGATTATGGACGTTTGTTTCTTCAACCAATCAACAATAATAATTTAAGTGAAAAGCTTTGATCAGGGATTCACAGCTGGGGTGCCACAAACTTGGCTTAGGGGTTACAGAAAATATAAACATATTATTTATATGCGTTTTTACAGTTTTTAAACTATAATAAAAACCGGGAAAGTTGCTCTGCTGAATATATGCTGAATAGAAAGTGTTAATGATACAAATGTAATCTATACTATACAGTTTACCCACATGCCGCATAGTTATTAAGTAATAACTAGGACTAGGATTTTAAAGCATAATAATAAGCAACCAAAACAGCACACGATTGTTTTAAAAAAGCAAAAAAAAAAAAAGAAGTATATTATTTATTTTAAAAAAAAGTATGGGCAAAAATTAATATGAATTGGTTATAAAAATAAATAAAATTTTTTTTAAAAATTAATTTAAATTAAAAAAGAATTAACGACTGACCTTAATTTGCAGTAGTGAAACTGACTCTATTGTCCGATAGAATATTTAATATTTAATAAAGAAATTAATGAACTCTCTAGATCCACTGAAGTGATCGGTACATATACTTCATACAAGAGGTTTCAAATTATAAAATTAAATCTCAAATTTTGAAATAATCGACATCGATGTTGGAGGCATACTGACCGCATAAATACTGCAGACTATAATAATATGTAGATCGACAATCTATACGTTTAATCATTAAATAAACAACCCGCGATAACGAAAACAATAATAATCCAATTTAACCACCATTTAGTCGTATATTCTGGGGTTTTATATTTCTTATTTATTCAATTTTAGCATAATAAACATACGAGTATAAAAATTCTATAACTGAAATAATTGAAAAAAGCAACAAAAAAGCATTTGCATAAAAAAAAGCCAAAATAAATCGGTTTACCTCTTTGGAATCAGAATTACGTGAAACGAATTTATGTATAAAAATTAGATTTCTATATCATGTATAAAAAAAGAAGCATATGCTTTAAAATCTTAAATTCGAGCCCTATATAGGCTATAGTAATAACTAATAACTAATAACTTTAACAGTATTATATATGTGTTAATTTTGAATTATTCAATGATAAATTATTGTGTGTACGAAAATTAATTCTGAGTAGAGATACAGTAGCTAATAGCTATAGATAGTCTGACTTATATAGTTATATAATCCTAAGGATGTTATAATTTGTTTAATTATATATTATTTATATTGGTGTTGGTAATTCGTAAGTTTTATTGGTTCTAATAAGTTTTTGTCAAAAATAAATTATATAAGTATACCTATAAATAGTTTATAGTTATATTATACAGTTATCTATTGGAATAATGTATAATTTCATAAATAAATATTATGTATAATAGGTAGGTAACTGTTATTATAACTTAAGTCAATGCTGATGTAGCAAATAATACTATAGAACAATGTAAATGGGATAGAGTAGGATCCGGTATAAATAATAGCTTGAAATTAAGGTAAACATTTAAACGATTTAATTGCGTATAGTAAATACTAAATAATAATGATATAATTTCAATCAAATGAGAAAATAAATAAGATTCTAAAGAAAATGTTACATTAATTACGCGTGAATGGTACACTCACATGCAATTTGAACTGAAATTTATTGATTGTTGTTTAAGTCCAGCATGAAAGTATAACTAACTACCTTTAGCCATAAAAAAATGATTTTAAATCGTATTTCATTAAAGTACATATAATTTATATTAAAAGAATTTTTAAAACTTGGTTATCAAATGAATTTGAAAATCATTTGTGTATACCTATAATAAATAAGTATAATATGATGCTATGATGGTACATTATACATAGATTATATAAATTATATTTCTTATTTTCTTCATTTAATATTTTCCTGCTTTGTAAGTCATTTAACCTTTAACCCACCACAAGCTAATAATAGGTGTTCATTTATAAAATTATATTATATAGACTTTTTTAGTTATTATTTTTATGTTAATTGTACTATTTTGATTAAATAAATAAAAAAATAAAAATAAAAATATACGTAATGGTGAAAAGTTTCAAATTCCTATAAATAATATTTTACGAATTACAACAAAATATAATTGATAACTAATATCGTTCATTTTTGTTTAAATATTTAATTTAATCAATATTTGAACTGCAGGTGATAAATAAATTCAGAGTTTGCAAACGTTATGATAACATTATTTATGCATAAAAAAAAGTTATAACAAAATAATTAAAGTTATTTTATATTTGTATATCATAATTCATAATTCATAAAATATATTTTTTCATTTATATTAGGTTTGTCGTTTCCATGCGATTTATGGTAATCTTAGTATATCGATTTGTAACGCGCAGTATTACAATTCAATATTATTGTTAGGTACATTTTTAATATCGGTATTTCATTGAAAATAAATATAAATTAACATTACATCTAGAGTCTAGCTAGACCTTCGTGGCCCCACATCATATATGACGCCTATGGTGCAGTAGGCTTTTGTTAAAAGAGGATTTTTTACCCGCATACTCGTATTATGTTGTTTTCGTCATAACACGGTAAATTTTACCCGAAGAATTTTATTCTGTCGTTTTAAATTCTGAATAATGAGTAGAGCGATATATGCGTTATCGATATAAATTGATTTTATATCAATAATGACGTGTTTAGTTTTCTGATAAAAACTTGGAAAATGCTGAAGTTTACAAGTTTAAGCAAAAGGTTTATGATAAAAAATAAGATTAATTTTATACCTCAGTCAATATTAAGCCAGTATTTTAAAAAATGATCGGAAAATAGAAAATACAAAAAATAAAAAAAAACGAGAATTTTTACGAAAATCCAATTTTCGACATAATTGAACGGGCGTCAGTCGTTTTGGAAAAAAAATTGATTTTCGTTTCCCATCACTTATCGTTTTCGCCAAAACGAAAAAGGTTCGATTTATATAATTAAGTAGAAGTAGATTTGGCGGAAATGAAAATCGAACCTTTTTCGTTTGGGTGGAAACGAGGACCGCCCCTCAATCGAGCAAACTTCTTTTTGGAGTAACATGAAAACGATAATGACCGTAAATAATTGAAATAATTTGAAATAACCTTTTTTGGGTCAAAATTTTTGAAAATTTAATTCGAAATCCCACAAAAGTTGTTCCGGCGGTTGGTTTTATAGCTCTAATATACGTAAAAATATTAAAATACATAAGTTATAAGCATAATTTTTTTTATATGCATTTAAGTTAGAATTTGCATGAAATGCAAACAATTTTATACTTGGAAATTTTTAAAAACTTTTTTTTTTATGTTTGAACTTATGAAATATATAAAGACAATTATTTTCTTAGACATTTTAAGCTCAAATTTGGACGAAATTACCTATTTAAATGATAAATAACGATGTTAATTTATTTTTTTATAATTTCAAAACATTATTCGCTGGAACTTCAATTTTACCTATATGTATATATTATATTATTATGGATTTTACTGTACTCGCAATGGCATTGATTTATTTTAAGATATTATCTATTTATACTATAAATCTATTTTTTTGTTTTATGTTATTTATGCAGAAAAATTAAATTATTGAATTTAATAATTTACAGATTTCTAAAAACAACTATTTTTATTTTTAAGACTTAAAAATTGAATACAATATCCCATTCAATTTGTTTTCTTTTATACATATAAAAATAATTTCCATAGACCGTAATACTAATAGTAAAATAAATTACTTAATAATAATATCAAAAGATGCGAAAGAACACATCCAACATAAAATATCTATATTCTATACTTAATGATATATAGGCTGACAGGCCGTTTCTGCTCAGAATCATTTTTTCGTAAACGATGATATTATAAATGATAAATCATTAAATTGGTATTTAACACATTCATTAATCTATTCGGTAATTTTAAAACGATCATAACCTGGTTCTAAGTTAAAATATGAAAATGCCAGTATTTTTTAAAATTGGATAATATATGTATATAATAAAAATAATATATATCTACGTTAATGTTAAAAGTTAAAGTTTTAAATCTCCAAAAATAACGTTTTAGAACTATGAAAAAATAACCAACATTTCTTCATTAAAATTTGTGATTTCGTCCATGTTTGAATATCAAATACAATAACTAAAAAGACATTTCAAACAAGTTTCTTATGTAAACAAATAAAATTTAAAGTTTGAAAAAATTGAAATAACTATTTCAGTTGTTATGATGCAATTCATAACTCTAAAAATAGGCTATTTCAAATTCTTAAGAAATATTAAAGAATAATAGATATTTAAAAATGTATTTTGAGCTTATGGACATAAACAATTATATATATCAAAAAATACTATGATTTATAATTATTGTGATTTGTGATTCTAGTACAGTATAATTTTTTTTGTACCGACTAAATTTTGAAACTATCAATTTTAAATAACTACATATATAACCTACGAGTCGTATAGAATATTTATAGTCAAAGTTTAAAAGTTATTTTTTTAATAAAAATAAATAAAATAATTATTTTTAACATTTTATGTACCCATTACACAATTTATATTACCGAGTATCGATATTTAGATTGTTTAAGTGTACGTTATTGTACGTTCTCTCATTACCAGAAAACTAATGGACAATGTTAATGGTTATGTGTTTGAATTTAAGGAATTTAGACTCAATGGATTACGTTATGGAACACATGTGTGCTCTATCATAAACTGTTATTGTATTCGTTCTAGATTCAATCTATGAAGTATGAACATCATTAGATCTTCAATGATTGATATATTCTTTTATCGAGTTTGAGAAGTGGTATTTTGAATAACGTATTATTGACCTGTTAATGATTGCATATGGCTTTAGTGGCAGCATAGTCGTAATTATTATAATACTACTTACTAGAACTTATGCGTTAAAAATGTACTCAATAAAAATCATTTTAATTTTGAATTGAAAAACAAAATATGTTTTTTTATGGGTACTCAAGTCTTAAATGTTAAGTATTAAATTTATAATTATACTTTTTATGATTAGAACAATATTATTGATTTCATTACAAATCGATATTATAAATATCCTATAAAGACCTATAATAGACTTATAGACCTATAAAGACATTTTCAATTGTCTATGAGAATAATATTTCAAGTACTACTATTCCTCTCTATATTTATAAATAACATGTTATATTTAATATGTTAACTTACTACCATATCTAAGATTGAACCATATAAAATATTATTTTCTTCAATAGCAAACATTAAGGTTATATCATTACTTATAACTTTTAAGTTATATTGAATGCATAGGGTACCCAATGATTAATGAGACTATAATATAGGTAGTATAATATAATGATATATTATAGGTATGAATAATGTCGGTATTTTAACGCATATACTCTAAAACTAATATTTTAATTTTAATTCCCATACATTATATTTTAATAACGTGTCCAATTCAAATTAAATATTTGGATTACTTTTTTTCAATTTATTGGTTCCTCGCAAATTAAACATTATTATAATCTTGTTCAAATGAACAAATTGGAATAAACAGATGATTATGCGTTAAACCAAATAAAAATATCAAATATTGATATTTACTTAACTAACCATGCACGTATACCTGTATAAAATATATGGTTGCCAATCGCCATGTTGTATATTATGTAAACAATATAAATAATGTTTATTTATGGATAAAATTATAAAATTGTCGGAGCTAAGGTAAGGTTTTTTTGGTGGTTGGTGGCTGACATGTTATGCATTTTCAAATTTAAAACTAACCACTCAAAACTCGAAATATACTTATTATTGAAACAAACACCTGTAATATATTTATAATTCTTGATAAAATAAATAAATCAATAATTGAACTTAACCAGTATATTCGTAGAGATATTTAAGTCGGTTGAATCGATTTTTTTATGATATGAAAAAAATTGAGTATATGAGCAAGTTTATCATTCTCTGCTTATGTATAATATGTATGTATTTAAACTACGTTCTATTTTATTTAAAGAAATATTATTAATATAATATGTTTCTATATAATTTTGATTATAAATTATAAAATAAAATCTTCTTTGTAAATATAATATGTTATGTTATTAACTTGTAACTGGATAATAGTTCTAGTAATTTGTATTGTTATACACAGTCCTGTTAGGATGGTATTTTTTTTATCAACATTATACAGGTCAAAAGATTACTTTAAACAGTTTAAACTAATCATATTTACTCTGATTAATAATCAAGTTGTTCATCATCAAAATATTTAAGGATCTATGTATAGATATCCTAATGATTACATTTATACAGTTTAATAGGTAGATAGCGATATAGAATAACGATTATTTTGTACTGAAAAATATTTAAATATTATCAATGTGAGAGTTATTTTAGATAGCAAATACACTTTTATAGGTACTTTTATACATTTATAATATTTTCGTTCTTTTAAGAGTAGCATCTCATTTAAGGCTACATCATAGAGTATTTTATAAAATATTTTATAGAATTGATAATACCTATGTATCTAATATTTTAATCCCGCAACACTTTGACACGATACATTATATTTATGTAGGCAGTCAAGTTTAATATATCATATGCGTAGCCATAAACACGTAAATGTATAGTGCCTATATACAATATTATATAATATTATTATGGTTATCCCGTCGATCAATCTCATAAATCTTATACGATTGTCGTGTATAATAATCTCGTTCGGAATATTGTTATAAGATCTTATTTTATATCGAGGTGCCTGTTGTGCATATACACACGCATCCAACATCTGGTGACGATCGCACACACGCACACCCGACAGACTTTACAAACGGGTTGGCTATTGAGTATATTGTCAATCGCGCGTTTCGAAAAAAAAAGAACGAGGGGTCTCTGCTCTCAGACGACGACTTAAATTGAAAGACAATCAAACCCCATGGCGGCGGGCTGGGTCACGAAACGTGCGCTTAGTCGCAGACCATACATAATAATATAATACCATTACAATAATACACAGTCGCCGTTTTACTGCAGTCATAGAGCAGAGCAGCTGTACAATATAAATATTACATGTACAATATAATAATATGGATCTTAGACTCGGGCGGCGGCGCGGATTTCGGACACGCGGACGAACGTGTCCAGGATGCGGTTCGTTAATCCAATGAATAAAAAAATGTAACACGCGATTACGACGGTCGGCCGCTGATTTAATTACTGGCAATTAAAAATCATCGAACAAATCGTCCGGCCGATTTCAATCAATTTCGTTTCTGGAAACGCGTATGCGTATACACAGTCGTCCGCATTATAATATTATGTGCGTTATAAACATCGTACAATATGATTAATAAGTTTGGCAACGCAATCGTGTTGTACGTTAATCGGAGGCCCGGCTACCGCACACACACACCAGTTATAACGGGTCAAAGGTGCGGCCGTGTATGGATAACACTGATATACACAATAGCGCGCGCGCGTGTGTGTATACAAAATACAAAATATATTCTAATAATTATTATTGTGTGTGATAAAAAATATGTTGGGCTCAAGACGACGGTGTTCACGACTATACGCGCTGTTGTACTCGCGAATAAACAAAATATTATTATAATATTATATGCTACAGTGCTAGATAGTACGTACATATTATATAAGGGGTGTCTATTAATAATATTATAACGCGTGTAAAAAGAAAACGCGCACCTTTATATTATAATATACATACAATATATGTATACTTATATCGCGTAATTCATTCATTTGACTGTAGAGTTTCGCGTCAAGAATAAAAATATATTATTCGAAAAACAAAATATAACACATTATAACCAAACCACATGATAATAATATTATACGATAATAGGTATAAGTTTTCGGGTGTATCTATTAATTATTCCGTGCAGTATAGTATAGCAAATTCGACGATAGATCGAACTGTTATAATACTATTTCATAGAAAAACGTACCTGGAGTGTTTTTTAAATCTCAAAAGCGCATCTCTCCTCTAGGCCCTTTTGCAAAACACCGTTAATAACAACAATCGACGACGGCGGTGACGATTGTACGATGATGGTAATAATAATACGTTTTTTTAACGCGTGTGCGTGCGTATACGAACTGCAACGAATAATAAAAACAAGCTGAAAACAAATCACGTCCTACGCCCCCGACAGTTGGCGTCGACTACTGTATTCACATGTTATATTCGGTTGAGGATGTAAAACACACACGCCGCCCATAATTGTACGCAACGCACTGCGCAAGATGCGCGCGGCCGAGGCATTTTTACACGACGGACTGAAAACGCCGCCTGCTGCAGCGGTGGTGTAAATACGACTCGTATAGTGTCTCGTACGCGTCGATGCGAGTTCTACAACGAATCTAAGTATTATAAGACGTACGTACTGTTTATTAAAAATATCGAACTATGTATTATTGTTGGATAATATAATATAATATATAAAATAAATGTGAAAATGTGATAATATCGTGAATATTTATAAAGCAAGTGTAACGAACATGATATAATATAAATACGTATTATAAATTCGTACATACCTCTATATATATGTATTATTAATATAACATCATCCGTATTTGAGTACCTATGACTATGCGCTTAATGGACGAGCTTGTATATAACAACTTGCTTTTTTATATTGTATATTTTGTTGTCGAAAAAGTAGGTACCTATACCTATTATTATACACGTATACTTATATATTATATACTATATATTAGGTATATTCCAGATTACATATCTATAAGTACAAAAATACAGTAAGTCAAATCAACGATATTAATCGAGTTAGATATAATGATTAAAAAAGAAATCATTATTATTTTACAAAAATAATAATCATAGAGTATATACCTACATCGTGCGGAAATATAGATTATAATAAAGTAAAATTTTATTCTAGTACTATATTGTATACTTGTATAGGTTATTAAGAATTTTAGACCGTAGTATACTATTATTATTATTATTATAATATTATTAGAGACTTTTATAGGTCTACATTATTATAGGTACTATCGTTTTTATTTTATCGATCAGTATAAAACTATATAGTTGATAATATAATAGTTATATATTCAAACGTAACCTACGACAATTCTTGAGTATGTAATATATACGAATATACGATTAATGTCTCAGGGTATAATGTCGTACACAGTAAATTGGTGATAATCAAAATATTTTTCTGATGTTTGCATTTTATAGTAGTGTATAGTCCATCGTCCAGCTATCATTAACATTCAATTATGTATTAATTGTATAAAAATAAAAACTGTTAATCATTATTTTATTCCAATTAAAATTAAAAAAAAAAATTATTAATATTATATATTAATACTTATACACACATGTAAATAATACATAAAATATCATCATTGAACATTTAAATTCAGATTTGCTATAGCTAATTAACGAATCATAAATTTTATTTCATCGTATAATACAAATGTCCAACAACCAAATCTATTGATTTTATTACGTACATTGCTCATTTTTGATTCTCATAATGTCTTATTCCTCTGTATCCAGTCTATCCTTATATATAAGCATTTTTTCCCACAAAGACAATCGGACGACTTGATACACCGAATCAAATACATATTATGACTTGTAAGTATACGATGAATTGTATGCACCTATACTGCAGGTAAATTACCTATTCTTACTTTCATATTTAATATCAATTTTATTATTTATCATAGGAACGCGTATTCGCGCACATGGTAAATAAAGAACGAATAAGAAACGAGTAGGAAATATTTTATTTATATAAGCACGCGCGAGAACTTATTTATTTTGAGCAAATGACCATCACTCAAAATATAATATAACGCATATATATACTATATAGGTATGCTATACAGTAGGTATGTATAATGACATTGTTGTTATCTTTCACATTTATCATAGGAATGTGTTAATTATTAATTAAAATTCATAGTAAGATTTCATCGCGTGTGTATTAATTATAACTGCTTTGTTTTCATATTATTTATTGTTATATACGACAATACCGTAATGCCGTTAATGTTGAGGTATTAATAATTAGGTATACCTATTAATTTATTAGTACAATTTTTAATTAAATCAATAAACGTTTAACGAAAATTGCACAAGTGCAATGTATCGTGATTAATTTAGATGTTAATGACGTAACAAATAAATACAAACAAATACGACATAACAATATACATATCTATATTTGACAAAATAAATTGGCATAAATACTTTAAATACATACGAATTCATTGTTATACAGTGTGATTAATCAATCACGCTTGCATTATTTACTCGCCTTTTTTTTCTACACACTATATAATAGATTATTCAAATTTTGATTTACGAAATTTTGAAGTTCGATATTTTACTCACTTGTATATTTTATGATGATCGGTAGTACCAATTTTTTTTTTTTTTTAATTGAAAACCTCCCTTTTTTACTATAAATTATTAAACTGATAATTAATTTTTGTTAATATTGTTAAGTAATAATATATTTTAATTAATAAAATATTACCTCTACCGTATGTATAGCATTCATAAAATATGGAGCTAGAGTTATGTGTTTTTCCATTTGAAAACATATTATATTTAAATTTACTATTTTAAAATCTTTTTCAACTTCCTTTTCCTTTAAATGTTTAAAATTAAATCCTTCTTCGCGTTTTTCAAATAACTAAAAAAAAAAAAGTGATTTTAGTAAAATATAATCAACTTGTTTTAATATTTTAATGTATTAAAATCTAGCTTGATGATTTTATTTATTTATTTTTTTGTTTTTTTCTGTTATAGTGAAAACTATTGTCTCAGTGGCGGCCTGCAGTAATTATTCCCAGTCTGGCACTTTGTCGGCAGCCGTCAAGAAAGGATTGGAGCGAGTCGGCACGCGGCCGCCTAGCGAGAATTGAGGCGCGTTGGCGTAACGGGACGCCGGGCCCGGGGCTGGAAAGTAGGCATTAGGAGCGGGGGTGCGTTTGCCTTGGGTCTGTTTATTGACGGCGCCCAGCATCACCGGTCTGGGCGTCTGTGTCTTGAACCTTTCCAGCGCCACGGCCGAGTAGCGCGCCGGTCCCGGCGAAGAGCACCACCGTCGTCCCGGGTACCGTCCCAAAATCGTGTACATGGGCGCCGACGGCATGTCGGGCGCTTGGTTTCCGATGGTTGTTGACAATGCGTACGCATTTGCCGCCGGCGTGCGCGTCGACTTCCGCATGCAGTCCCGTCTCATCCTGCAACGCGAGTTTTTGTGTGAACACGATCATAGCCGGACTAATAAGGGGGATACGCGGGCTACAGCTCCCCCCCCCAAAAAAAAATATATATTATGGACTTGCAGCATTTCTACAACTATAATAGATATATACAATTAAAAAAAAAAAAAAAAATGATTTCAACAATATTTATTTGGAGTTGCAGGGTTCTATCAATGGATGGCCTCCCTCTTCATCATCGTTCATGTTACCTGTATATTTTTTTCTCCGACTAAATTTTATCGTTTATCTCGCCGAGAATATTATGCGACTACAACTGTATGAGTCACTCTTCAGAGTTACTATTATAATATATATTATTTATACTATTATTATATAGTAATTATATATTATTAATACTTATTTACTAAAACTTTTGGTAAAGTGCAGAAATGACCTTATATGAGTACATATAGAATAATCATCATAAACGCGGGTCAACCAAAAGTATAATTATTATACCTACCTATATAACAAATAACTGTGTATCGCCAATAATGTGTAAATATGTGCATAAAAAAAAACTATTTATTTTTATAGCATATTAATAAAATTAAAATTTACGCACTTACGCCTATCCTAACCCTCCTAAACTCATATGAATACTGACCCTATGGAACATTGCGGAATCGTGGGCAAAGTGGCTGACATGCAGGGCACGGTGTTGTACGCGGCTGGTCCGGGTGTCCGCGTCGTTTGTTCTTTTAACTTTGACGCCAGCGAAGCTCCTATGACTTTCACCGGTCCGCGTCTGGTGATGTTGCTCAGATCGTACTTGGGACCTGGAACTCGCAGCGACGTCTGTTTTTGGCTCAACCGCATGCCTAGCGTGTATGCAGGAGCCTTGTCAAATTTCAAGACATCCATGTCGTAAACGTTCGCGAATAAAACCAGTTCTGTTATATAAATAAAAGCACTGAACTCAGTGAATAAAAGTTAAAATAGATTCGCGTCAAATATAAGCAACAATTTATTACCACGGAAACCCAATCAATCACGAATAAAACAATAGTCGTGCATGTAATGATAAGTATACTGCAATAAATAAACGTTATATTATTATAATAGTTAGGTAAAGTATTTTTATATATATATAAAATATTTGACTTTCATCATTGAACTATAGTTAGAACCATTTAGCCTTTAACAAATATTATTTTTAAATAGTAATGGAAGCGTTGTATGATAATCCAATTCTTGTCCTGCAGACTGCAGTACCTATACCTATACCCCCTAAATGAATGTTTTTAGTAAAAGTAAAAGTAGTTACATAATACCTAATAAAGTACAAAGTAGTTATATTTATTTGATATACTCTAAAAACCTAATATCATATTTTAAAAAGTATGTATAAAAACTTGTAATGATTTAATCATAATTAAGTAATAAAATATTAAAATTAGGTATTGACATATTGATAAATGGAAGAACATAACAATTAACCAAACAATTTTTTTTAAATAATGTATTGAAAAACAGCACACAAAAAATAAGGATACTAATACAATATTTAATCTTGATAATTACACACATTGGTATAAAAGAATATGAAGACTGTATAGTTTACTTTATCCTCTTGTTAAAATATTAGAGTTCACTTAACATGTTTCTCAGTTTCTGCACTCTTCAAAATTCAATGCAAACATTGAAGACCTTATTCTAAAAAAAAAAACAAATTAATTTTCAAAAGCAGCAATTTTCAAACCTTTTTTTCGCGGAGCCCTTGATAGTTGATATGCTTAAAAAAATTCCCGGAACTCCAAAAACTTGAAATACCAATTTTACAACTCAAACAATTATGGATCAATAAACTGCTAATATACAAATTGTATACAATTTAAATGTAACTTGTAACAATTTAACTAAAAATAATATATGCAGGTACTTAATTCAGATGTGCCCACGGGGGCCCTAGATTAGTTTCTCGGAGTCCTTGGGCTCCGCGGAGCACAGTTTGAGAACCGCTGGGGTAAATAATAATGAAAATGTTTGGAAAAATAAACGGTGCCGCGGAATCATCGTGTCAGCTGATTATAGAATCGACGAACGTTATTGCTGGCTAATAATAATATATAGGTACGACTCTATACCCGTTGTCCGGGAGATTTTCTACGGTGCGGATATTCCGATCGAGTATATTCACATTCGTATAAATTTTTCATGACGTTTACGTCTGCACAGCAAAATAAAAACTTAATAAAATGGATTCCGTATAGGTGTAGATATGTCGAACGAACAA